>PVIY010028129.1:0-33453 GCA_004026745.1 Myrmecophaga tridactyla
GCATTCAGGGAAAGATACCTTGGTTCAAGAAGGCTGATGATGTTCCATTTCTCTCTCAACTAGAAAGGCATATGGTGAACCTGACAATGTCTGCTAGCTTTCTATCTAGGCTTCTTGTTTCATGAAGCTCCCCCAAGGGCATTTTCCTTCATCTCCAAAGGTCTCTGGCTGCATGGGCTCTTGAGGTTCTTGTGGTTCTTAAGCTTTTTCCAAAATGTTTCTTTTTTTAAAAGGAGTCAAGTAAACTGATCAAAACCCACCTGGAATGAGTGGAGTTACATCTCCCTCTATTCAAAAGTTAATACCCACAATTGGGTGTCACATCTCTGTGGAGATAATCTAATCAAGTTTCCAACCTACAGTGCTGAGCAGGGATTAAAATAAATGGCTGCCTCTACAAGATGGACCAAGATTAAAGCACGTTTTTTCTAGGGCATATAATCCTTTCAAACTGGCACACCATACCTCACTCATATGGACTAACTATAATATACAAACTCAGAGAACTGAAGTTGGGGGCATGGGTTATCAGGTTGGGGCCTATTGCAAAGGATCATAGAGTGTAAGCTCTGACAGCAGTAACATCTGTTCTGGAGTTGTAACTGTTATTTCCAAATTCTGAAATGCTTAGTTATTTGTGTATAACTTGGTCATTCCCTGAAATTTCAGATAATTATGTGACACCTAGACTCAGCATTATAATTCTGATACTCTGAAAGCAAGCATTATCCCATACAGCAACTGTTAAAAAAGTTGAAAATTTGATCACTTTGACTAGAGATATAAATGAAGCTGATCTGGATGGAACTAAGGTAAGTCAAAATACAGGATAAAAGATAATATGATCCATATTTTAAAAATTCAACTTCTGTGTGAGACCAAATGGAGAGATGTTTATTTGGTACAAAATTTATATTTTTGGTAGTGTATTATCTAATTTAACTTGTTAGTTTATTTGAACACCATAATTACATGGAATCTTGACTATGACATGAGATCTGGTTGGTTTGTATACATTAGTGTGATGCCTCAATATATTCCAGAGTAATTTAGGCAGAGAATAAAGAAGAATTTGCAAAGTCCTCTTGGTGGACTGGGGAGAAAGAAGGAAATATTTCCAACTTCCCCATCTGGAGAAGTCCTGATATTTTCACAGCTGTGGGGGCAACAAATTCAATAGGCTGAGCCCTCAATCTTGGGGTTCAACCCTAGTAAACTTATTCCTGCAAAGTAGAAGCTAAGCCTACTTATAATTATGCCTAAGAACCTCTTTTTTTGCTCAGATGTGGCCTCTGTCTCTAAGCCAACTTGGCAGGTGAACTCATTCCCCTGACTGCTATGCAGGGCATGACTCCTGGTGGTAGTAAATCTCCCTGGCAATGCACAATACAATTCCTGGGATGAGCCAGAACCTGGCATCATGGAATTGAGAAAAACTTCTTGACCAAAAGAGGGAAGAGAGAAATGAGACAAAATAAAATTTCAGTGGCTGAGAGATTCCAAACAGAGTGGAGAGTTTATCCTGGAGGTTATTCTCATGTATTATACAGATATCCTTTTTTAGTTTATGGTGCATTTGAGTGGATAGAGAGATGGACCTGAAATTGTTGAGCTGTATTCCTGTAGCTTTGGATTTTTAAAAAATATTTTTTATTATTTAATATAACACATACACACAAAAAAAGAAAAAAATCAATGATTTTCAAAGTACACTTCAATAAAAAGATTTCAGAGTTGGGTATGGGTTACCATTCCACCACTTTAGGTTTTTACTTCTAGATGCTTTAAGGTACTGGAGACTAAAAGAAATATCAATGTAGTGATTCAGCAGTCATACTTATTTGTTAAACCCTAAATTCTCTATATAACTCCACCATCACCTTTGATCTTTCTCCCACTCTTTAGGGGTATTTGGGCTATGCCCATTCTAACTTTTTAATGTTGGAAGGGGCTGTTGATAATATGGGATAGGAGGATGGAACTAGTTGATGTTCTAGAAAGGCTATCCCTTCTGCAATTCAGGACTTATCTGGTCTAGGGATCCATCTGGAGGTTGTAGGTTTCTGGAAAGTTATCCTAGTGCATGGAACCTTTGTAGACTCTTTATAATGCCTTAGGTACTTTTTAAGATTCCAGGATTGGTTTTGATTGGGATTTGGCAAGTAATTACAGATAGCAATGTCTAACTGAAGCTTGTATAAGAGTGACCTCCAAAGTAACCTCTTGATTCTATTAAAACTCTCTCAGCCACTGATACCTTAGTTGTTCCATTTCTTTTCCTCCTTTTGGTCAGGATGGCATTGTTGATCCCATGCTGCCAGGGCCAAACTCATCCCTGGGGGTCATCTCCCACACTGCAAGGGAGATTTTCACTCCTGGATGTCATGTCCCACATAGGGGGGTAGGCAATTATTTCACTTGCAGAATTGGGCTTAGAGAAAGCAAGGCTACATCTGAGCAAGAGAAGAGGTCCTCCAGAAGTAACTCTTAAGCATAGCTATAGGTTGGATAAGCTTCTCCACTATATACATCAGCTTCACAAGAGCAAGTCTCAAGATCAAGGCCTTGGCCTATTGATTTGGGTGTCCCTAATATTTGACACAGTATCAGGGGTTTCCCCAGTGGTAGAGTTTAATAGTTCCATATTTTTCCTCCCCACTCAAGAGACTTTGCCAATCCTTTTTGGCTATCTGCTTAATATACTCTGGGATTTATCCAGGCACTACATTAAGCTATATAGGATTTAAGGCCCTCATCCTTATTATGGGCTTCCTGTTTTTGGATTGTTTAAATTATCTATCCAGACAGGTTGAGTTTTATTATATGTGTAGCCTTGATTTTGAAGAAGTTTGTATTACTATATAACTTTTACAATGTGATAATGTGATTGTGAAAATCTTATGTCTGATGCTTCTCTCATCCAGGGTGTGGGCAATGAGTAAATGTAAGGAAAAATAAATAGATAAATAATATGGGGGGATAAGGTGTAAAAAAATTGAGTATACTGAAATACTATTGGTCAATGAGTGGAAAGGGTAAGAGATATGGGATGTACAAGTTTTTTCTCTTTTCTTTTTCTTTTTTTTTTTTGGGAGGGATGCAAATGTTCTAAAAGTGATCATGGTGATGTGTACACAACTATGTGATGTTATTATGAGCCATTGATTTTATACTTTGAATGGTCTATATGTGTGTGAAGATTTCTCAATAATAATACTTAAAGCAAAAAGACTAGGTAGAAAATTCTCAATTGAACAGAAAAATAGAGAGCTAGTACCCTTGATTTTCCCATTAAAGACTCATTTTTTTCTTCACATGGCAAGACAAATGCATAGACACCCATCTCTAGATTACGCAGGGTCTTGAGGACCAGATATAATATAGATAATTGAAATCCACTGACTCCAGAAATCTAATATTTGCAACCATCTCCTGGACAGAGATCTTTAGTAGACCTGCTAATAAGAAACATAATTAAGGGGTTTGAATTTATCTGCTTTCAGTTATCATTTTCAGGTGCTAATGAACAGTGAAATGGTCAAAAGGCTGTCAGCCAAAGGAAGCAGTAGGATTAAAAAACAGGACATGGATAGCACAGAGACTGGATAATCAGCCTTAAACTGGTTGAGTTGACTGCAGTGAGGATCACCTGTTAAATATGCATTTAACTAAACTCCCAGAGGATGTATACCATGAAATTTGATATTCCAATTTAGGGTTTTCATGTATGCAAATTCTTTTGTGGTTAATGAGAATTATGATATACTCTTGAAAATTCTCTATATTGAATTGATTTCCATTGGAAGCAATGAAAGAATATTTATTGTCAGAACATGGCTAAGCAACTGCAGTCTCTGTTGCTAATTATAGCCAAAAGGTTGCTTATGAGTCAGGACTTTGGCAGACAGCCCTTCTTTTAGACCAATAGGAATGTTATTTACTCACTTCCATGCCTTTCTGGGAGAGAATATAAGCATTTCTGGTATCCAAATCATTTTTTTTATTATTGTTCCAAATTCATGTTTTAGTAAACAGTATTTTACATATATTGTTCTGGTGAATATTTTGTGGTTTATGTTAAGTATTTGGCTTTCAAGAATTGTTGAAAATAAATGCTTTTAGAATGCAGTTATTTTCAAGTGTTACACAATAACTCTAATTTTGTAACTAAAACTATCTATGTTTGATTAGTAATTAAGCTTTCAAATCGTTATGAAAGCAATTTCCTTTTCAAGGCTATATTTTAGGACAAATTGCTTGATACACCTACTAATATTCAGAGCTTCAGCTATATCTACATATGATTATTAATGTAGTCTCTATAGTGGTAGTGAATGTGAGTTTCATTTATAGCAGTAGTTTAAAACAAAGTATACTGCAAACTCTCTGATATTTGTAAATAAAAGCATATCTTCACATGAATATTATGTTTTCTATAGTGGTTGGGAGAATAATTTCCATTTATTGTAATCATTTTGAGTAAATGAGATTTTCAATCATTTTAATATGAGCTGTAATTTCTGGATCTTGTCCTATGATAGTGTGTCCCTTTGCCCATACTCTGAGGTATAGGGCAAATGAGCTATTTGATATAGTGTTAGTTGTTTAAGCCACTCGAATATTCTACACTGCACCCTAAATTTTATTTCAAAGTAGGAAAGTAATTTTAAATACAATTACAGGAAACATTCAGCAAATTCTACCTAACTGAAAAATGCAATTCCCTATGTTTCTGCTTTAGTGAAAATTTGGGTAAACTGTAGTCCATATTCAGTTTTATTTTTGCATGAAATACAATGACATGAAAAAGGAATTATAAAATCTATTTGTATTGAGCAATTGATGTTTGCCTGGCCTGATAGTAAGTGCTTTGTATATATTAACTCATACAATCTTGGAACAACAATGCTAACAGAAAAACCATGGGCAGAGATGGTACAATTATATCTGTGATTAATTATAAATAAGAAACTGAAAATAAGCAATTTTTCAAAATTGATATAGAGTACATAAGGAGTAGGGCTCAGATTTTGACACAAGCAGTTAAGCTAGGGAGTCAAACTTTTAAATTCTCCATGCCTTACTTAGGGTTCTGTTTCCTCAAGTATGTAGGCTGATTAAGACTACTTTTTTCACACTTTAAGACCATCTCCCAAATTTTGCCTCTGCTCATTTGGCAAGTATGGATTGCATTCAAATAGGCCCACAGAAATTCTATTTAATACATAGAATTTTTTAGATTTTTAAATTGCATAGTATAACATATATACAAAGCAAAGACATAAAAAAGCAGTAGTTTTCAAAACACTCTTCAACAAGTAGTTACAGGACAGATCCCAGAGTTTGTATTGGGCTACCATATGATCCTCTCCCATTTTTCCTTCTAGTTGCTCCAGAACATAGGAGGCTAGAAGGCTTAGGTATTTTTTAATCATCACAATCCACTTTGTTTCCTTCTTTTTTGTGTGTGAAAAATAACATATATACAAAAAGCTATAAATTTCAAAATGCAACAACACAATTAGTTGTAGAATATATTTCAGAGTTTGAAATAGGTTATAATTCCACAATTTTAGGTTTTTATTTCTAGCTTCTCTAAAATACTGGAGACAGATGTGCCTGAGAGCACCTGCCATGTATGGGAGAAGGGCACTTGTGCCGTGCTGTGGGGCAAGTTTGTGCACAAGTGTTGGGCAGGGTGGGGTGAGGTGCAGGGGTCAGGAGGTCCATACACAGATATGTGGGTGCCCAGCAGGGTGGAAGTGGCTGTGCCAGTGTGTGGATCTGGGGTTAGGGTCCTGGTGTGCATGTGTGCAGAGCTCAGGGGCTGCATGGTGAGATTGTGTCTGCATGGGCTGCGAGTGAGTGTGGCCCTGATGTGCAGGTCAGTGCTTGCCTAGAGCTGAGGGAGCATGTTGTGAGTGAACACATGCACGTGCACACATCTGGGGGGCCGGATGCTGATGTGTGAGTGTCTCAAGCTCAGTGGGTGCCGTGAAGATTTGTGCTACTGTATGGGCTGGGTGCAGGTGTAGCCCGGATATGAAGGTGAGTGCCTGCAGTCTGCATGTGCAGGTGACTGCCTGCAGGGGGCAGGGAGGGAGAGGTGGGGGTTGAGGGTCTGGTCACAGTTATGCAAGTCTCAGGAGGGGCAGGGTGACAATGTGTGCTTACACAGAAGTGGTGGGTTGGCCTGGGACAGGCTTTTGCACATACTCAGGGCGGGATGTGGGGTGGGGGGTCAGGGTGAGGTGTGGTTAGAGCACTATGGGGGGGGGAGTCAAAGGTTCAGGTGCATTCAAGGAACACAGCTTGGCTTACTTCCTAGTCCCCATCTCTTTGTTTGTGCTCTTCTGAGTGCTCTGGGCTTCCCTCTGGAAATGGACAGGCTAGGCTGTTTGCACCAGCTGGCTGGTCTCTGGTTCTCTGCATTTCAATTCTTCTGCTTTTTCAACCAGTGCCTCCCTATGTGGTGTAGAAGACCCTCCGAGGTCACTTACATCCTGGAATCACTCTCCTGGTATTTTTCCATTTTTTCTGTCCCTTCTCTAGCTGTTCTTTGGAGCAGGGGTGAACTTGACCTATCCTATTCCACCATCTTCCCTGAAATCTAGTACATAGATTTTTAATTGCTGTGTGTTCATAAATTTGATTCCTCCCTCAATTAATCATTCCTGTCTTTTTTTTGCATGGGCAGGCACCAGGAACTGAACCCAGGTCACTGGCATGGCAGGCGAGAATTCTGCCACTAAGCCACCATTGCACCACCCTGTCTTTTTGGTTTTTTGCTTCCTCTTTTTTGATGACTTCAATTCCCCCCATGGACATGGATTCCTATTAAATAAACAATAAGGAATTAATTAAATGTTGCATATGCAAAGCACTTTGCAATTTTCAAACACTTTCACATGCTTTCTCTCATTTTGTTCTCACATGTTTGTTATTTTTTTTAATTAAAAAAGCAATTCATGTATAGCAGGAAACCTTGAGTGTGTTGATAATACACACTGTGGATTCAGACATGTCCAAGCATATCTGGATACCCAGCAGTGCAGGCCCATTGAGAGTTTATTTATTAGAGGATTCAAGGACTCCGATGAGAGCTACAGTAACTGGACAAGTTGAAATTGGTATTTACCCCAAACACTAAGACCACCACCCCAACTTTGGAAGAATAAGAACCCTGTCTTGATAAAAAAAATTCTCTTTAATAGATGGGAAGGAGCTTACTCTAAGATAGTCTTGAGGTAAACTGGTTTGATCAGAAAAAGATTGTCTTTATTAGAGGGATTTTGGTTGAATGCAGCACATGTGTATCTGTGCTGTGCTGGAGGCCCAGGACCAGAGTGGTGGTGGCAGCTTCTCATAGGAAACAGGTCAAATAAAAGAGCTCTAGCATTAGAATATTTCTAAGAACTTGAAAGCACAAGCCAGTGCTCTTTGTGACTTAGCAATACTCTGGTGTACAAGTAAGGGCAGAAGTGACTTTTGGAATGAAATGTAAAAGCAACTAAAGCTATGGCATCATGGCTGACATCTAAGGGTATAATAGAAATAGTGGTTGCCATTAGGGCACAGGTCTGGAGCAGCAGAGACAAAAAAGACAAATGCCATAAGGAGAAAGAAGCCATCATTAGCCATTCATAAACTATGTGAACCACTGCTTAAACTGGCCCTAACCCCTTGAACCAGAAAGGAGAGATGGGCAGGGTGCTTGGACTGCAGAGATTAAAAACTGCTGGAGGAGGCTTGAGATTGAGTGGATGTTAATATTATTGTGATTCCATGGGACCCTCTCCCCACCCCCCACCCTCATTGCCTCATTAATGGAATCTGATGAAACTCAGATTATACACATAAGCTATAGGCATACTTTGGATATATATATATTTTTCCCCAGACACAGTAATAAAGTGAGTCATGTGAATTTAAAGAGCATGTGAAAGTTATATTTATGCTATACTGTAGCCTATAATACATATATTATTATGTTTATAAAATAATGTATATACCTTAATTTAAAAATATTTTATTACTAAAATATGCTATCATCTGAGCCTTCAGTGAGTCATAATCTTTTTGCTGTTTGAGGGTCTTGCCTCACTGTGGTGCTGAATGATCAGGGTGGTGGTTGCTGAAGGTTGGGGTAGCTGTGGCAATTTCTTAAAATAAGACAAAAATGAAGTGTGCCACATCATTGACTCTTTCTTTCATGAAAGATTTCTATGTAGTATGTGACACTGTTTGATAGTATTTTATCCACAGTAAAACTTCTTTCAAAATTGGAGCTAATCCTCTTAAACCCTGCTGCTGCTTTACCAACTAAGTTTATGTAAGATTCTAAAACTTTTGTTGTAATTTCAACAATGTTCCCATCATATTCACCAGGAGTAGATTCCATCTCAAGAAACCACTCTCTTTGCTCATCTGTAAGAAGCAACTCCTCATCTGATTAAGCTTTATCATGAGATTGCAACAACTCAGTCACATCTCCAGGCTCCACTTCTAATTCTAATTCTCTTGCTATTTCTACCACATCAGCACTTACTTCCTCCACTGAAATCTTGAACCTCTCAAAGTCATGCATGAGAGTTGGAATCAACTTCTTCCAAGTTAATATTGGTATCTTGACCTCCTCCCATGAATCACAAATGTTCTTAATGACATCTAGAATGGTGAATTGTTTCCAGAAGGTTTTTAATTGACTTTGCCCAGATCCATCAGAAGAATACAGCAGCTATAGCCTTACAAAATATATTTCTTAATATGACTTGAAAGTCAAAATGACTCCCTGATCTATGGAGTGGAGAATGGATGTTGTGTTAGCAGGCATGAAAACACCATGAATCTTATTGTTTATCTCCAACAGAGCTGTGGGGTGACCAGTTACTTTGTCAATGAACAGTATATTTTGAAAGGGATCTTTTTCTCTGATCAGTAGGTCTCAACAGTGGGTTTAAAAAATTCAGTTAAGCATGGTGTAAACAGATGTGCTATCACACAGTCTTTGTTATTCCATTTATAGAACACATGCAGAATGGATTTTGCATAATTTTGAGGGCCCTAGGATTTTCAGAATGGTAAATGAACATTGGCTTCAACTTCAAGTCACCAGCTGTGTTAGCCACTAACCAAAGAATCAGCCTCTCTTTGGAAGATTTGAAGCCAGGCATTGACTTCTCTCTAGCTATGAAAGTCTTAGATGGCATCTATTTCCAATAGAAAGCTATTTTGTCTACATTGAAAATCTGTTGTTTAGGGAGGCAGCCTCTTTCCTTAAACCTCATGAACCAAACTCTAGCTTCAAATTTTCTTTTATAGCTTCCTCACCTCAGCCTTCATAGAATTGAAGAGGATTAGGGCCCTGCTCTGTATTAGGTTTTGGTTTAAGGGAATGTTGTACCTGGTTTGATTTTCTATCCAGACCTCTAAAACTTTCTCCATATCAGCATAAGACTGTTTCACTTTCTCATCATTCATGTGTTCACTGGAGTAGCATTTTTAGTTTCCTTCAATGGTTTTCATTCATAACTTGGCTAATTGGTGCAAGTGGCCTAGATTTCAGCCGACCTTGGCTTTCAACATGACTTCCTCACTAAGTTTAATATTTCTAGCTTTTGATTTAAAGTAAAAAATGCACAACTCTTCTTTTCACTTGAACACTTTGAAGCCATTGTAGGGTTATTAATTGGTCTAATTTCAATATTGTTGCATCTCAGAGAATAAAGATGTCTAAGAAAAGGATAAGAAACAATGTAATGGCTTGGTCAGTGGAGCAGTCAGAACACACACAACATTTATTAATTAAATTTGCTGTCTTATATGGGTGAGATTTGTGGCATTCCAAAGAAATTACAATAGTAACGTCCAAGATCATTGATCACAGATCACCATAACAGATATAATAATAATTTTAAAAGTTTGAAATATTGTGAGAATGACCAAAATGTTACACAGAGCCATGAAGTGAGCACATACTGTTGGGAAAATGGTGCCGATAGACTGCTTGATACAAGGTTGCCACAAACTTTCAACTTGTAAAAAAACAATATGTGTAAAGTGCAATAAACTGGAATGCAAGAAAACAAAGTGCCAAGGTAAAAAGCAAGGTATTCTCTTAGTTATTGATAATTATTTTTCTATCTTTACCCAAAACAATCAACCTAGAACAATCTTTATTATGTTTGTCACATCTCAATTTATGTAAGCACAGTTCTTTCCCCCCTAGTCTTGGGTCTCTTCCATTTTTTCTGTAGTTTGTGTGATGGTCTGAAGTTGTTATCTACCCCAGAAAAGCCATGTCCTTTAACCCAATCTTGTGGATGCAGACTTATTGTGGGAGGAATCTTTTTTTAAAAAATATTTTTATTTATAAAACAACATACAAACACATAAACATTCTTAACACACAAACATTCCACATATGGTATACAATCAATGGCTCACAATATCATCACACAGTTGTGTAGTCATCACCATGGTCATTATTTTTTAACATTTGCATCACTCCAGAAAAAGAAGTAAAAAAGAAAAAAGAAAAAAAATCATACATATCATATCATAACTCACCCCTCCCTCTCATTTACCATTAGTATTTCCATCTACCCAATTTATTTTAATCTTGTTTCCCCCTATTATTTGTTTATTTTTATCCATATTTTTTTACTCATCTGTACATACCCTAGCTAAAAGAAGCATCAGACACAAGGTTTTCACAATTACACAGTCACATTGTAAAAGTTATGTCATTATACAATCGTCTTCAAGAAACAAGGCTATTGGAACACAGCTCTACAGGTCATACTTCCCCCCAGCCACTCCAATACACCATAAACTGAAAGGGGCTATCTATATAATGCATAAGAATAACCTCCAGGATAACCTCTCGACAGTTTGTAATCTCTCTGCCACTGAAACTTTATTTTATCTCAATCTCTCTTCCCCCTTTTGGCCAAGAATATTTTCTCAATCCCTTGATACTGGGTCCCATTTCATCCTGGAATATCTGTTCTACATTGCCAGGGAGGTTTACACCCCTGGGAGTCATGTCCCACATAGAGGAGGACAGTAGTGAGTTCATTTGCCATGTCAGCTTACAGACAGAGACCACATCTGAGCAACAAAAGAGGTTCTCTGGGGGTGACTCTTAGGCCTAATTTAAGTATTTTAGCCTATCTTTTGCAGGAATAAATTTCATAGGGGTGACCCCCAAGATTGAGGGCTCAGCCTTTCGATTTGGTTGTCCCCACTTCTTGCTAGAATATCAGAAATTCTGCAAATGGGGAAGTTGAATATTGTTGCCTTTCTCCCCATCCCCCTGAGAGGATTTGCAAATACTTCTTTATTCCCTGTCGAAATCTCTCTGGGATTTACTGGGGCATTGCACTAACCTGGACAAACCAACAAAATCCCATGCCCTATTCAAGACTTCAAGTACTTATGGTATTAACTAAACTGACCATACAAGTTAAATTTGAAAATGCACTAGTGGGTGGAATCTTTTGATCACATTGTTTTTACGGAAATGTGACTCTGCCCATTCAAGCTGGGTCTCAATTAATTTACTGGTGTCCTTAAAAGAGCTCACAGAGAGAGAAAGACCTGAGAGCTGACACAGAGCAGATACCTAGACACAGACATTTGGAGATGCTTGGAGAGTCTACATAGAAAGCCACTGGAATCTGAAGCTGAAAGCAATACAACCCAGGAGCAAAGGACCAGAAGATGCCAGCCACATGCCTTACTAGCTAACATAGAAACCCTGGATGTGATTGACCTTTCTTGAGTGAAGTTATCCTCTTGTTGATGCCTTAATTTGGACATTTTCATGACCTTAAAACAGTAAATTTTTAACTTAATAAATTCTCTTTGAAAAAACCAGTTTATTTCTGGTATATTGCATTCTGGCAGCTTTAGAAAACCAAAACAAATTTTGGTACCAGAGAAGTGCTACAGTTTGCAAATACCAAACATGTTAGAATGGCTTTTTACATGAATAAGGGGAAGGTTCTGGAAAAATTTTGAGGATATGAATAAGCAAGGATGGATTGATTTGAAGAGACTCTGGTAGTAATATGGACTCTAAAGATACCTCCAATGAGGTTTTAGATACAAATGATAAATGTGTTGCTGCAAATTGGAAAAAAGGCAACCCTTGTTTAAAAACCTTGTTTTAAAGTGGTAGAGAATCTTGCAAAATTGAGTCCTAGTGTTAGATGGAAGATAGAATTTGAAAGTGACAAACTGGGATACTTGAAGAAAAATTCCAAACTAAATGTGAAACATGCAGCTGGCTTCTTCTTAAAGCTTATAGTAAAATGTGACAGGAAAGGGACAAGATGAGAACTGAACTCTTTGGTACAAAGAAACCAGAAATTGATACTTTGGAAAATTCTGAGCTTTTGGAAAATGAGACCCGAGACAAAATTGCTCCATGTGAGGATTTAACCATACACAGAACCAGTCAGCCATTACAACCAGGATTAGAGATGGAGTTATCCAGAAAGGATTCATGGAAAGCCCTATTATCTGATGATTGTGATTCCTGTGTGCTGCTTGGAAAACCAAAAAAATTTTGCAAGATTTGTAAAATTGAACCATGGCAAGTCTGGACTAAAAGAAACAGAAAAGGAGCATATTGAAAGGAAAATAACTTCAATGGTAGAACCATGGAAGCTAAGGTCTGGAGCCAGGAAATCTCAGGCCAGGAGAGTGGATCCACCCATGCATGTGGAGAGGTTGAGTTTGCCCCAAAAGCAGAGGGCAGGCCTTCCACTTTGTGTTCAGGAAGAATTTTGCTGCCTCAGACCTCAGAGAGGGTGGAGCACTTTCTCTGAGGATGCAGGACAGCCTGGCAAACACCATTTTGATCTGAAGGGGGTAAGTATGTGTTCCAGAGATGGCAGAGAGTCTAGGTGCTGTACTGATGCTTGGAGAGAGTGGAGCTGAGAACAAGTTGGTCTCCCCAATGTTTGAGTATATTAAAACCCTCACCCCAGGTTTAGGAGAGAGAAGGGCCACTGTGTAAACCCTTAGAAAGAGTGAGACTACCACTTTCTCAAGCCCCAAGAATGAATGCTGCTCAGATATTAAAATTTAATGGAGTTTGCTGTGCATGTATCCAGAACTGTTTGGGTCCATTGATCCCTGTTTTAATTTCAATTTCAACTTCTCCCTATGGCAATGGGCATGTTTATCCTATGACTGTTCCTCCTTTGAATGTTAGCAGCAGATGACTTGCTCTGAGTATTATAGGTCCGTAGCCAGAGGGGAATTTTGCCTTAACACAGATGATACTTGTAACTGACTTTGATGAGATTTTGTACTGTTTCTGACTTTGTATTGTATTTGTATTGTTACCGAAGTGGTTTAAGGCTTTTGTGATATTGTGATGGAATGAATGTATTTTGTATATGGAACGAACATGTTTTTTTGGGATCCAGAGAATGGAATGTGCTGGTTTTAAACTGTTATGTACCCCAGAAAAGCCATGGTCTGTTAATTCAATTTGCAGGTGCACACTTACTGTGGGTGGAATCCTTTGACTAAGTTGTTTCATGGAAATGTGACTCCACCCATTCAAGGTGGATCTCAATTTGTTTACTGGAGTCCTTAAAAAAGCTCATAGGGAAAGAAAGAGCTGAGAGCTGACACAGATAGCAGATGTTTAGATACAGAAATTTGAGATGCTTGGAGAACCTACGTAGAAAGCCACTGTAATCAGAAGCTGAATGCACTACAACCTGGGAGCAAAGAACCAAGAGATGCCAGCCACATGTCTTTCCAGCTAGCATAGAAACCCTGGATGTAATTGGCTTTTCTTGAGTAAAGGTATCCTCTTATTGATGCTTTAATTTGGACATTTTCTTGGCCTTAGAAATGTGAATTTGTAATTTAAAAATCTCCTTTGAAAAAGCCAACCCATTTCTGGTATATTGCATTCTTGCAGCTTTGGCAAACCAAACCTGTCTTTTTTTTATTTCCTTCTTTCTTTATTTTTTTATGACCCCAAAAAACTTATATTTAGTATTTGTCATCTGAACTCAATTTAGATGATTTCATTTTTGTTGACAACATCCAAAGTGTTATAGTCAGGAGCCAGTCGAACATATGCCTTCTTCTCTCCAGCAGGCCTGATTAGAGTATTGACCTTGACCACTTCAATGTCGTGAAGCTTCTTCATAGCCTGTTTGATCTTATGCTTGTTGGCCTTCACATTCACAATGAACGCAAGTGTGTTATTGTCATCAATATTCTTCATAGCTGATTCAGTGGTCAGGGGGAACTTGATGATGGCATAGTGGTCAAGCTTGTTTCTCCTGGGGCACCTCTTCCAAGGATATTTGGGTTGTCTTCTGAGATGCAGCATCTTGGGCTGGCAGAATGTGGGTTAAGGGCAGATCTTTTCTTTGTGGCTATAGATGCTTTTAAGTACTCCCTTCTTGGCTTTCAAAACCTTTGCTTTGCTTTTGGTTTTGAGAGGGATAAGGGGTTCCTTCTTTGCTTTTGGTGTCATCTTTGTAAAAAGGGCTATTACCTTCTTTCTTTTACAGAATTTTTGAGGGCCTATACATGTACAGTACTTTACTAGGCCATGTAGAGAATACAAAGTTGGGTAAGATGCAGGCATTTCCAGCCTAGTTAAGGAGTCAGAAACACCAATGTCTTAATTTTCTAGGACTTCTGTAATAAAGTTTCAGAAACTGGTGACTTAAAACAAGAAAAATTTATTTCTTGCAGTTGTGGAGGCTAGAAGTCAGAAATCAAGATGTCAACATGATCATGCTTTCTTTGAGCCTATAGGGAAAAATCTCTTCCATGATTCTTTCCTGGCTTTTGGCAGTAGCTTGCTAGTAATCCATGATATTCTCTCCTTTGATCTTCCTGTCTGTGTCCAAGTTTCTTCTTCTTATAAGGACACCCATCATACTGGATTTAGGGTCCACCATAGTCCAGTATGGCCTCTATGTAATTTGCCTAATTCTAATAACCCTATTTCCAAACAAGTTCCCATTTTAAGGTACCAAGAAATAGGTCCTCAACATATCATTTTGTATAACACAATTCAGTCCATACCAACCCACAAATAATAAATAAAATAGCACCCAAAAGATAGAGAAGTTCAGTGATAGCATTTAGTGATAGCTGCACATGAGACCTTTCAGGTTTGGAGCCCATGTTTGAGAGTATTGGCAGGAGGTGGAGGGCTCATCTTTTGTATTATAGTTTGCTGGTATAGTTAGTGTTAGTTCTGTCTAGATCAAAAGGTTGGAGAGAAGACATATGGTTATTTCCTTTCTTAAATCCCTTTCATACTGTACATTTCAGAATTTTTCTATCTCATAATGTTTAAGCTGAAGATCCTCCTTTAGGCTATGGCTAGGCATGGAGGAGTGGCAGGTCTCACCTGTGACCTGCAGAACAAGGAGCCATGGGGGCAAATCTGGTATGGAAAACAAAGTAATAAATATAATATGCATAATCAAAGAAGTAGGGGAAGTAAGAAGCAGGAGTTAAGCAAAGTGACTGCAATCAGTGGGCTTCCAAGATGAAGGAAATATGTTGAGAAGCAGGATAAGAGAAGGGATCCAGGAAAGTTTACCAATTACTGTTAGAATATATAGAAAGTGAGTTTCTTTTGGAGGCATCTGTGACCTCACCCTTGGGTAAGAAAGGAGGTATTAAACACCAAGACTAATCAAATTTAATCTATATTATTGATATTTCCCTCCAATTATTTTCCCAACTGATTGTAAAATTATTTTCCCAACTGAATGTATTTGGCACACTTCAATATTAAGAGATGGTTTGTCCACTTTTTGAAGATTTCTTTTAAGAATGCTGGTATTTGCTGATTTGATCCTCCCTTCCATCTCACAGGAAAATGGGATTATCAAGGCTAAGAATTCTGATATTGAATAAGGGCTGCGGGCAACTCAACCACATGTTGTTGATTAGAGATTCTCCTAAAATTAAACCATCTAGAAATGACAAAAATAAGTGGATGAGTGAATATATGTATGACAACAGCATACAAAATAAAAACTAATTGCAATATTAGTGCTAGATAAAATAAACTTATAAAAAATAGTGAAGTACACATAATAACTTTATATTGATTAAAAACTTGATCAATAATGTAAGCATTTTAGTTGTGAATGCTATACACTGAAAATAACATCAAAATTCATTAAATATATATTAAAAATAAAGAGAAATGGACAAAAATAGAATTACAGAAAAACATGAAGGAGAGATTAAAACATTCCCAGATAAACAAAATCTGAAGGAGTTCATTACAACTAGATATGCCCTACCAGCAATACTAAGGGGAATTCTTCAGACTGAATGGAAATGATACTACACTGTTGTTCAAAGCAGAATAAAGAAATAAAGACCATTCGTAAATGTAACTCTGTGGGTAATTATAAATGCCAATACTATTGTATTGTATTATTTGGTATTTAATTCCACTTACTCCCTACAGGTGCTAACAAGCAAATGTGTAAGAAGTAACAGGAAATCTATGGTTTTGGAATACAATGAACAAAGAAAGAATTTGTAACAAGTACAAAAAAAAGGTGGGGAGATGGAAGGGTATAGGAATAGTGTATGCATATGCTATCAAAGTCAATTTGGTATCAAAACTAATATTTAACCCTGTGTTCAGCACAAGGAAAATATATGAAAAATATATTCAGAAAGAAATGAGAAGGGAGTCAATATGGTACAAAACAAAGGAATCAGATAAATATGAAAGTAAACACTATCAGAAACATTGAGGGACCAAAAAATGTATAATAGTTACAAAGACTAAATAGCAAAATGGCAGAAGAAAGTTCTGCATTATCATTAGTGACATTAAATGTCAATAGATTAACTTATCCAGTCAAAAGGCTGAGATTGTCAGAATGATTAATAATGCATGACCCAATTATATGCTGTCTGCTAAAGACTCATCATAAATTCAAAGACATAAGTAGGTTGAAAGTGAGATGATGGAAAAATGTGTCATACAAATGGTAATCAATAGTAGCAAGTAGTAACCAACAGTAACGAGCTGAGTGTAGCTACAGTAATATCAGATAAAAGAGACTTTGAGTCAAAAATTCTTATGAGGGACAAAGAGGGTCATTATTTACTAATAATGGGGTCAATTCAACAAGAAGGTGTAACAATTATAAATATACATATATACACCTAACAACAGAGATCCAAAATATTTGAAGCAAATACTGACAGACTTAAAGGGAGAGATAGATAGTTCTACATTAATAGTAAAAAATGTGACTGTAAAACTTTCAATAATAGAATATCTAGACAGATCAACATTAAAATAGACTGCTGGAATGATTCTCTAAACTAACTAGACATAACAGACATATAAAGCACACTTCACCCAACAGTAACAGAATATACATTCCTCTTGAGTGCAAATGGATCATTCTCCAGGATAGACAATATGTCAGGTCACAAAACAGTCTCAAGATATTCTAAAATATTGAAATCATACAATTCATCTACTCTGACCACAATGGAATGAAGCTAGAAATCAACAACATAGGGAGATATGGAAAATGCACAAACATGTGGAACTTAGACAATGTACTCTTAAACAAAAAATTCATGATAGAGGAAAACACAAGGGAAATTAGGAAATATCTTGAGGTGAATGAAAATGAAAACACAATATTCCAAGACTTATGCGATATAGCAAAGGCAGTGCTGTGAGGGTGATTTGTTTACATTAAAAAAGAAGAAAAATTTCAAATAAGTGTCCTAATCTCAAAATTGGAATAACTAAAAAAAAAAGAGTAAAGAAAACCAAAAACAGTCAGAAAAAGGATTAACAAAGATTATAGCAGAGATAAAGGAAATAGAGAATAAAGAAAAAATAGAATTTAAAAAATCAAAAGATAAATCTTTGAAAATGTCAATAAAATTGGTAAACCATTAGCTAGACTCACCAAAAAAAGAGAAAGGATGCAAATAACTAAACTGAGAAAGAAAAGGGGGCATTTCTATAGACTTGGTGGAAATAAAAATGACTATGAGAACAATTGTATGCCAATAAATTAGATAACTTAGATGAAATAGACAAATTCTTAGAAATACATGAACTACCAATACTGACTCAAGAAGAGAAAGATCTTAACAAACTGATAAACAGTAAAGAGTTTGAATCAGAAATAAAAAACTTCTCAACAAAGAAAAGCCTAAGGAAATTTTAGCAAACATTCCAAGAATGTTTGCTCAAACCCTTCAAAAAATTTGAAAAGGAGTGAACACTTCCTAATTCATTCTACTAGGTCAACATCACCCTGATACCAAAGCCAGATGAAGATACTACAAGAAAATCAGAGACCAATATATCCCTTATGAATATAGATGCAAAAATCCCCCCCACAAGATACTAGAAAACTGAATCCAATAGCACCATAATCAAGTGGGATTTATTCCAGGTATGTAAGGGTGGTTCAGTGTAAGGAAAGCCATCCATATAATATACCACATCAATTGAATGAAGGAAAAATGCACATGATCATCTCAAATGATGTAGAAAATGCTTTTGAAAAAAATTAAGCACCTTCTTGATAAAAACACTTAGAATACTAGAAATAGAAGGAGACTTCCTTATCATGCAAAAAAGCATATATGAAAATCCACAGATAACATCCTACTTAATGGTGAAAGACTGAAAGATTTCCCTCTAAGCTCTAGAACAAGACAAGGATGCCCACTGTCACCACTGTTATTCAATATTGTACAGAAAGTTCTTGTCAGATCAATTAGGCAAGAAAAAGAAATAAATAGCATCCAAATTGGAAAGGAAAAAGTAAAACTTTCCCTATTTTCAGATATCATGAGTCTACAAACATAAAATCCTGAAAAATCCACAATAAAAGTCCTAGAGGTAATGAATTCTTCAAATTGGCAGGGAACAATATCAATACTAAAAAAAATCAGTAGTGTCTCTATACACTAGTAATGAACAATTGGAAGAAGAAATCAAGAAAAAAATTCCATTTACAATAGTAACACAAAGAATCAAATATCTAGTAATTAATCTAAAAAAGCATATAAAGGACTTGTACACAGAAAACTGCAAAACATTGTTAAAACATATCAAAGATGACTTAAACAAATTAAGGGACTTTCCATTTCATGGATTGGAAAACAATATTGTTAAGATGTTAATTCTACCCAAAGTGAACCCCAATAAAATTCCAAAAACTTTTTTCTTGCAGAAATGGAAATGCCAATCATTAAATATATATGGACGTGTAAGGAGTCCCGAAAAATTAAAGCCCTATTGAATAAGAAGAACAAAGTTGGAGGACTCACACTTTTAGATCTTAAAACTTATTACGAAGTCCCAGTAATCAAAACAGCATGGTACTGGCATAAGGACAGACATATAGACCAATGGAATCAAACTGAGAGCTCAGAAATTAACCATCATCTTTATGGCCAGCTAATTTTGGATAAGGAGACAAAGACCACTCAACCGGGGAAGAATAGCCTCTTCAGTCATAGGCGCTGGGGAAGCTGGATCTCTATCTGCAAAAGAATAAAGGTGGACCCTTAACTCACATAATATACATAAATCAACTCAAAATGGGTCAAAGATCCAAATATAAGATCCAGAACTACCAAATTCCTAGAAGAAAGTGTAGGGAAGCAAATTCAATACCTTCTAAGACTTTACACCCAAAGCACAAGCAAGAAAAGAAAAAAATAGGTAAATAGGAGCTTATCAAAATTAAAAACTTTTGTGCATCAAAGGGCTTTATCATGAAAGTAAAAAAGACAACTTACTAAATGGGAGAAAATATTTGGAAACCACAAGTCATGGTCAGGTTCATGTGTCAATTTGGCCAAGTGGTGGTCCCTGTTTGTCTGATTGGGTAAATGCTGGCCTGTCTGTTGCAATGAGGACATTTCATAGAATTAAATCATGATCATGTCAGCTGCATCCACAGCTGATTCCATTTGTAATCAGCCCAGGGGAGTGTCTTCTGCAATGAATGATGCTTAATCTAATCACAGAAACCTTTTAAGGAGGAGTCAGAAGAGACAGGCTCTCTTCCTGCTTTGGCCATTGAGCCTCTCCTGTGGCGTTCATCCAGACCCTCCATTGGAATCATCAGCTTCACAGCCTGCCCTGTGGATTTTGGGCTCTGCATTCCCATGGTTACATGAGACACTTTTATAAATTTTATATTTGTGAGTGTTTCCTGTTGATTCTGTTTCTCTAGAGAGCCCTAACTAATACACCACATATCCAAGAGTTTAATATCCAGAATATAAAAAGAAACTCTTCAACTCAATAACAAAAGACAAACAACCCAATTAAAAGCTGGACAAAATATTTGGGTAGACATTTTTCCAAAGAAGATATACAAATGACTAAAAAGCACATGAAAAAATGTTCAAATCCTTAACTATTAGGGAAGTGCAAATTAAAACCACAATGAGATACCAATTCACACTTACTAGGAAGGCTATTATTATAAAAATGGGAATTACAATTGTTGAAGTGAATGTGGAGAAATAGAAACACTTATTCATTGCTTGTGGGACTATAAAATGGTGTAGTTGCTATGGAAACAGTTAGGCAGTTCTCGTGAAAAGTAAATATAAAATTAACATGTGATAACTTCTAGATATATATCTAAAGGAAATGAAAGCAGGGGTTCAAACAGATACTTGCACAATGATGTTCATAGCAGTATATTCACAATTGCCATAGGATGGGAGCAACCCAAGTGTCCATCAACTGATGAATGGACAAACAAAATGTTGTATACACATACAAGGGAATATTGTTCAGCCATATAAAAGAATGATGTTCTTATATAGGAAACAACATGGATGAAGCTTGAAGATATCATGTTGATAGAAATAAATTGGTTGTAAAAGGACAAATAATGTAAGATCTCACTGTCGTTAAGTAATTAGAATAAGGAAACATATGGAGTCAGAATCTAGAATGTAGGTTGTCAGGGTATGGTGTAGGTTTAGGGAATAGTGAGTCAATGCTGAAATTGTACAGGGTTTCTATTTGGGATGATTGAAAAGTTTTGGTAATGGATGGTTTTGATGGTAGCACAATGTTATGAATGTAATTAACAACCACAGACATGGTTAAAAGGGGAAATTTTAGTTTGTATATATGTTACTACAATAAAATTTTTAAAAAATTGCATGGAACTGTACAACACAAACAGTGAACCCTATGTTAGATCATGTACTATAGTTAATAGTACAATTATAAAAATTTGCCTTCTTCAAATGTAATAAATATACCACACCAATATAAGGTATTCTTAAAAGGGTGGTATATGGGAAGCTTGTATTTTATGCATAATTTTTCTGTAAACCCACAATTTCTCCAATAAAAAAGAAAAGAAATTGGAAACCAAAAATTTTATGAATAGATTGTTGGTTAAACATATTGTGGTAATTCATAAAATAGATTGTCATAAAACCCTTAAAAGAATGTATTGTCTTTTTTAAATATAAAATAACACAATTTATTACTATTTTAAAATGTCATGAAAATAACATTCAGAGTGAGGTGTGATGGTGGCTCAGTGGCAGAATTCTCACTTGCCATACCAGAGACCTGGGTTTGATTCCTGGTACCTGCCCCTGCAAAAAAAAAAAAAAAAAAAAAAAAAAAATTCAGAAACCCAACATTTCCAAATAATTTAACACATCAGAGATTCAGTCATAAGGTCATGCTGCAAAATGACTTTGTATAAAAGATTATTACCAATTAACTGATGTTAAAATGTTCTTCATATCGGTGTTAGTTCTAAAACCAAAGATTGTGGAATGATGCTTGTGATCATGACTGCAACCTGGGAGAAGGAACTGGCTATATGTATATTCTCTTAGGCTTTCAACTCACCAGTCTTTTGATGGGATTGATTCCTCCAGGCAATAGCACCTCAGAGGCAGGCAACTTACTAATAAAAAAATCAAAGAGCTTTCCACTCACATAACATTAGCCACAATTTAATTCATCAGATAAGTAAATTAATTTTAAAAATATGGATGTGGAAAAAGATATCTCACAAAGTTTCTGTTCTGAGTAGGAATATTCAGCTTGACACATTCCCAGAGGGATGACAGTGGATTTGGCAGATGGGGAAGATGGTGCCAAGTAGGGAAATCGAGACATCCCAACTCTGTGCTGACAGACAGCTAGCTAATGCTCATGTGGCTTAGTATAAGCATGTGAGGTTTGATTTTTTAATATTCACATGCAGGCTATGTACTTACCCATCTGCCCTTTGGCAGTACTTTCCACCAACATCCAGTTCATAATTTTAAGTACAAATCTGCTGGAAAATAGTTTACTTCCCCCACCCCCTTATTAAATTTGCTAGATCATAATTTGATTGACTGGTTGACCTTTAAACTGCCCAATATGGGAAACTAGAAACCAGTTATGACTCCTCCAAAGAGGTGTCAAGTAAAAAGTTCTACCCAATTTATCTTAGGTCAGAAAAAACTAAGGCTCAGTCTATTTCCTTTCAGTGTTTTTCCTTTACAGTTATTGGTTTATAAAAAGACAGAATAGTTATATAAATATGGGATTTCTAAAAGTTCAGTAATTTTAAACATAACCTTATTTTCTTATCACACCTATTTTATAGTTTTACAAAGAAGAAAACAATGAGACATGCTGGATAGTGTGAGGATAAAGGAATATGATCAAGTTATCTGTGTCAGAAGCATTAACCCTCCTACACTGAATCTTGTCTTATATTTCATTATTTACAGACATAATATGCAGCCCAAATAAGGAAAATGTGTGTCAAAGGAACAAATTTCTGATAAAAGGTAACTTGAGTTCAGCAGTTTTCTACCTTTATCAACACTTACAATGTATAAAGGCTGTAGTGAACTGATAGTCTGAGTGCAGTCAGAAAGACACCAACTGTTCCACTAATGGGTCAGTGTTGACACTTCCCCCAATTTTTTAAGAGAATGATTAAATCTAACTTTTTCTGGGCCCTACAATTTTTTCATTTAGTCCTAAGAACAAGAGGTGGAAGATTCTGGGTCACAGAAATAAGTATCTTCAACTCTATTTACACTTCACCAACTCTGAGAATAAATTAACAGTCAAGATTTATTTCTTATTCTTCCTTATTCTGTTTTTGATACTGGTAACATGCATCAGAAGAAGCACTTATTCAAACAAAAATTTCTGCACACAGCCACATTTAAGTGTCCTATAGCACCTCTATTTGTGGAATAGATCCAGTACTTATACCAAGTAATTGACCAGTTATCATAGACATATATTCTTCTGTTCATACCCCAAATCAATGCCTATACCAGCTATCTTTCAAACATGATTACCAAATTTTACACAATATTTTTATGTATTTAATGATGTTACAGTCTACATAATTCAAAGCATTACTGAACTGAAACACTTAAAGAATGATGATCCATTTTCTAAAGTACACTCAAAACATTCATAGGCAAAGCAAAATTTATGATAGAATTGAATTCTGTTTCTATTAAAGGAGATGTAGGTTAATAATCACTATCCTATAATAAACAAGAATGCTGATTAATGAAAAGTAAGAAAACTTGCTGAAAAAAAAGAAGTTGAACTTTCCAACCTTGGGTTTCTAATGCTTTGTAAAAATTCCCAAAAATGAACATTAAAAATAGGGAAACACCAGTGCCATTTCCTTCCATCCACCATTATTAAGTTCATTCCCTTCTCCTGGATGATACAACAACCCAGGTGACATTTGACTACAGAGTAAAGATGAATGGACCCTGAACAACAGCAGTTTGGGATAAAACATTTAATTCTCAACCAGGGGTGATTTCCTCCCATTGCCTGGGAACAGATGGCTTTGTCTGAAGAAATTTTCAGTCATAAAAACTGGGGAGTGGGTAGAGGCCAGGACAGGCCCCCAAACAAAGAATTATCAGGCCTACCTGATAATTAAATACCAATTATCATATGGTAAAATGTCAATAGTACCAAGGTTGAGAAAGTCTGGTTTAAAGGAACAAACTTCTATCAACAAAGAACACAAAAATCTTCAAGGCCTGACAAGGTAATATGGTCATAGGCTTGGAGTTAGAGAATGTAGAAAAGTTGAATCCCTTAGTAGATTAAGATCAAATTTCCTGAGGAAAATGTAAATACTAGGCTGATTCCAGAGCATTGCCATAATTTTTAAGAATAGAAGTAATAAATTTAAATGATCCACGCTAAAATAGCATAATGCTTTAAATGAGAGCATAGAGAGAATCCATTCCAATTAGCTCAAATATCTAACCCAAGAGATAAACCAAGAGCATTTAATTCCAGCTAAATTTACAGCAGTAAAGGATGCTCTGAGGAATGATGTGAGAGAATATCTTGAACTTCTGCATGCACCCTACCTTCCATTTTCTAATGGCATAGATTCTGGCTTTAATTCCGTGAAAAGGATGTGTAGAATGCATTCAAATATTTGTTGACCGGAAATGAATATGCTTTGTTGAATGGACATGAATATGAATTGTGTGTGAATCGAAACAGAATAGCATCTTACATTGCTCTGAGGACTACTAGTGATTAAAAGATATTAATAAACAAGGAGAAAATCCATCATTTTCTGTATTACAGAATTCAGAAAAATCAAATGCTGAAACTGTAAGACATTTTACAAATAAATTAATTGTGAAGTCATCCATTCCTTAGTAAATTCACTTACAGGGTAAGTTATAGAAAATGCATCCATACATTAGCAATATGACTTCAAACTTGCCTACTGGATGATGTGCAAACTATAAGTAAAGAAGATCATCTTCCCTCTTAGCCTATGGTGGGCTTTAAACATCACCAAGGGGGAATGAATGCTCATTTCCTTATGGTTCATAAAAGAAATGCTTAAAGTTTTGAATGTATAAACCAGTCAGCGTAAAGATTTACTCCTGATCAAATTGTAAGGAAGACTAAAAGGAGACAAAAAGGTGTTCAATTAATTTTTTTTCATTTATTATTTGTATTTAGAGTTGATCGTCAAAGCAGTGGTCTCTTTTGATGAGAGGTACTCAGAGGAACCAAGTAATTCCTACTTAAGTGATAGTTGAAAACTACTGACACCCTGGATTACTTGTGCAACCACTATTTTTTCAAAACATAGTTGTATATTCATCACCATTTTAGAACATTTACATCACTCCAGAAAATGAAATAAAAAGAAAAAAGAATTTATATTTCATACCTCTTACCCCGGCCTCTCATTGACCACTAGTTTGCAACCCTCCCAATTTTTTTTATCCCTTATCCCCCCATATATCATTTATTTTTTTTTATTCATCTGCCCATGCCCTGCATAAAGGGAGCTTTAGATACAAAGTTTTCATAATCACATGGTCACATTGTAAATGCTATATAGTTATACAGTCATCTCAAGAATCAAGGCTTCTGGGATACTGTTCAACAGTTTCAGGTACTTCCCTCTAGCCACTTCAATATACCATAAACTAAAAAGAGATACCTGTATAATGCATAACAATAACCTCCAGGATAGCCTCTCAAATCTGTTTGAAATCTCTCAACCACTGAAACTTGATTTTGTCTCATTTCTTTTTTTCCCCTTTGGGTCAAGAAGGCTTTCTCAGTCCCATGATGCTGAGTCCTGACTCATCCCCAAGAGTCCTGTCCCACATTGCTAGGGACATTTACACCCCTGGGAGTCATGTCCCACATAGGGGGAAGGGCAGTAAGTTCACCTGCCAAATTGGCTTAGAGAGAGAGGCCACATGTGAACAATAAAATAATTTCTCAGGGGTATAACTCTTAGGTATAACTATAAGTAGGCTTAGCCTCTCCTTTGCAGGAATAGGTTTCATAGAGGCAAGTCCTAAGATCAAGGACTGAGCCTATTGAATTTGTCATCCCCACTGCTTGTGAGAATATCAGAAATTCCTCAGATAGGGAAGTTTAATGTTTCTTCCTTTCTCCCCAGTCCCCCATAGGAACTTTTATGCACTCACTTTTAAAAAGTGACTCTCCTCTCTTTGTGATTTTTCTTAAGTAAAATCACACAAAAAGATGGGGAAACAAGAATCAGTAGTCTCTGGCTGAGGAACTTTAGGCACAATTTGGCAGAGGGCCCCTGATTTCTTTTATGCAATCTATTAGTAATTACTCAGTCACCTGCTATGGTCTTCATATGGTTATAGACTACAGGGTCTTGCATTTCCTAGGAAGAGAAATACCATAAAAGTTTATATCTTACATGATAAATTTTAAGCTCTGCATCTATTTAAATTACATGCAAAGCTTGATAAGGAGAGAAAAATATTGCCATTTGTCTGGGATCCCATGATGAAACATCTCTTCTTTCTTCCCTCCATAACACTTACATAATACATTTTAAGAGCTGTTCAACTTAGAACTTCTAAAAAATCTATATTTTGAAATTCTAGGTTTCATTTATTGAAAGGTACCAAATCTGGTCTTTAAGTTCTAAACCCTTATAACTATAACAATCACTTTCTTAACAAGGAGAAATCATTATTATGCAGTAATGTATTATAATACATTAATAAATTGTATATTATGTAATATAACCAAAGTCTTTAGAGCAAATTTTGACATATCACTGGCCAGCCTTTTGGCCAGGAATTCAAATATAGTTATGCTTTATAAACCAAAATACTTCCTAAGCCATGTCCACATGAGTAGCATTACCACATTAATGGAAATAAATGTTCATGACTGTCACTTAGCCACTGACCTGAATCACAGAATGACTGTGCACAGTGACTCAAGCGGCCATGCATGTAAATACAACCTAAATTCTAGTTGATAATGTACACATTTTTGGAAAACAACAAATAACTAAATACAGCATAGGATAGAAGGCCTCCAAGATATTAATTTTTCTTCTTTCGCCACAGTTTTTCCAATTGGATTTTGTGGTTTTGGTCCTAGGGTTGCTGATGTATTTATACAAGGAGCTCCTCTCATTATCATGCTACCTTCTGAATGAAAGGCATGGCACACTTGTGCTTCTGAATTGTAAGGAGACAAACTTCCAGGAATGATGGTCCATGGATCAAAAAATTAAATATAGCTTTTAAAATGTCAGGTCTAAAAAAAAATCTAAACAAATTTAGCAATGAATCACATTTGTTCCTTTGTTGTTAAAAACAATTAGTCTATAAAGGTTTCAGTAGATGGAGTCACGTAGTATGTAACTGAGACTAAAGACAGAAGTTTAAAATTTGTAGTTTCCAAAAAGAAGTCTAGAATATATAAAGTTGGTATTGTCATTTTTTGAGAGAAACACTGTTTGAGTAAATTAAGAAAGAAAATGATGGGAATGAGAAAATTGATCTTCTTAACAACCTTTAACCCGCACAGTCTTTAAAATAGGCACTTATGCAAAACTTATTTATTGTTCTTATAACATTTAAATAAGTTAATACAAAGTGGAAAATGTGTACTTAGTTTTCTTAGTTATCCTTTTTAATTACTGGGGTACCATCCAGCTTTTTCAGTTTGGGCACTCTCTTGCTTTCTCCTTGGATCCATCTCCTCTCAGAAGGGAATTTCTCTTCCAAGGGATCGCCTACAAACACGACATCCTCCAGGCATGGCAGTTCTGCCAGCTTCACAAATTCAGGCCAATCTTTCACTAGGTAATTGGACATGTAGAGAATCTTCCATTTCTTCATTACGTGGATCCCTTTCAACTTCTCAATAAAATTGTAGGAGATCCACAGTTCTTCTAATATGTCCCCTACTCCTTCCCATCTGGCTAGGGCTTCTTTGATTGTTGTTCCTTTTGCCATTCCAGTGGTTGTTACTGTCACTCTGTATTGTCTCTTTATATAATTGTTTAGGTAGATGACCTTTTATGTAATTAAGTGAAACAAAATAAAAGTGATGTTAAGTGTGATGTTAAGTATGATGTTATTTTTGTATGCAGAAAATTATATATGCATGGAAATATAAATTCATAGAGAAATGGTCATTGAATGTCCTTACCTCAGAGAGAGTGAAAAAGAAATTTTTACTTTTTCATTCTATATCTAAATTATTTGCATTTAACATGTGTTTGCTTGTGCTCTATTATCTTTTTTTTACATTTAGAAAATACTTTTTAAGATGAAAATATATAGGCAACTTGAGAAGAGTGATAACCATAGACAAAACTAAAACATAAGTATATTAGCTTTTCTCCTGGAAAATGTTCTCTGCCTTAACAGGTTTATAGGCACATCCCCATACAATGTAGTTTGCTCATACTCATCAAAATGATTAAAATCATGTATAGTGGACTTTAGCTTTTGTTTTGCCTTTTGGGGGTTTTCTTGGGTATGTTTTGTGGCTGGCCAGCATTTGAACTTCCTTTATATGCTTGAGGAATTTCTCACAATGTGAGTTTTGGGAGAAGGCAGGATTTGCCTTCTACTACAGAATCTAAAAACCAGATACTTATTTTCTGCCTCTAGTCCCTAGGGTATAGGCATATGGCCTAGGTTCAACCCATCAGATTCTCCTTCCAGGTACTTGGAATTTACAGCAAAGAAGCAGAAGTAAGGAAGAATGCCTTATTGTGATAGCAGATGTTGGCTTCAATATCTAGTATCCATTGGTATCAATAATATTAGTGTGCATATCAGATTGTGCCAATGGTGTGATTTAGGCTGTAGTGCTGACTCTAATCTTCCCATGCTTACTGTCTTGAAACTGATCCTAGGTCTGCAATCTTCCTCTGCATCTGTGAGCCATCCAGTATTCTTCCAATAAACTCTTTTATGTTTATATTAACAAGACCAATTTCTGCCATTTGAAATTAAGTAGAACACCACTAAATATATATGTATATTTAACTTTTTATTGTATAATATAACATATATACAAAGCAAAGAAAGACAAAAGCTATAGTTTTTTTTTTTTACATGGGCAGGCAAAGGGAAAAAAACCCAGGTCTCCTGCATGGCAGGTGAGAACTCTGCCTGCTGAGCCACTGTGGCCTGCCCAACTATAGTTTTCAAAACACTTTTCAAGAAGTTCTTACAGAACGGATCCCAGAGTTTGTCATGGGCCATCACACCATCATCTTAGATTTTTTCTTCTAGATGCTCCAGAATATAGGAAGTTAGAAGGAATGAATATATTTTTATCATCACAATCGACTTTATTTTTCTACATATATAAAAAAGCAATAAATTTCAAAGTAGAGCATAACAATGGAATGTTTTGTTGATAACAGAGACCATCAGGAGATAGAAATAGGGTAAGATATTGGGTAAGTGGAGCTGAAGGGATAAAGACTGTGCAACAGGACTGGATACAAAAACTCAGAAATGGACAGCACAATACTACCTAACTGTAATATAATTATGTTAAAACACTGAATGAAGCTGCATGTGAGAATGACAGAGGGAGGAGGGCTGGGGACATAAATGAAATCAGAAAGAAAGATAGATGTTAAAGATTAAGATGGTATAATCTAGGAATGCCTAGAGTGTATGATAATAGTGAAATGTACAATGTACAAATTTTAAAAATGTTTTTGCATGAGGAAGAACAAAGGAATGTCATTATTGCAGGGTGCTGAAAATAGATGGTAATTAATATTTTAAAATGTCACCTTATGTGTGAAACTAAAGCAAAAAATGTTTATTTGTTACAAAATTTATATTTTGACTAGTGCATTTCCTAATATAACTTATGTAAATAGTTTTATTGAATGCCATAAGTACTTGGAATCTCAGGTAGGACATGAGATTTTGTTGGTTTGTCCAGAGTGATGCCCCGATGAATCCCAGAGTGATTCGATCGATGAGTGGAAAAGTAGTTGCAAAGCCCCCTTTGGGAAATGGTGAGAACAGAGAGAAATTCAACTTCCCCAAGTTGAATTCTTGATATTCTCACAAGCAGTGTGGACAACCAAAGCTATAGGCTGAGCCCCCAGCCTTGGGGTTTGTTCATATGAAACTTAACCCCACAAAGGATAGGCCAAGTCTACCTAATATCTAGGCCTAAGAGTCACCCCCAAGAGAGCCTCTTTTGTTGCTCAGATGTGGTCTGTCTCTCCAGCCAACACAATGAGCAGTCTCACCATCCTCCACCTCTCTGCATGGGACATGACTCCCAGTGGTGTGGACCTTCCTGGCAATGTGGGACAGAGATCCTGGAATGAGCTGAGTCTCAGCATCAAGGGATTGAGAAAAACCCTAGAGTGAGCTGAGAGTTAACATCAAGGGATTGAGAGAACCTTCTCAACCAAAAGGGGGAAGAATGAAATGAGACAAAGTGTCAACAGCTGAGAGATTCCAAACAGAGTCGAGAGGTTATCCTGGAGGTTATTCTTATGCATTAAGTAGATATCACCTTGTTGTTCAAGATGTAATGGAGAGGCTGGAGGGAACTGCCTGAAAATGTAGAGCTGTGTTCCAGTAGCCGTGTTTCTTGATGATGATTGAACAATGATATAGCTTTCACAATGTGACTCTGTGAATGTGAAAACCTTGTGTCTGATGCTCCTTTTATCTACTATATCAACAAAAGAGTAGAACATATGGAATAAAAATAAATAATAGGGGGAACAAATGTTAAAATAAATTTAGTTTGAAATGCTAGTGATAAATGAAAGTGAGGGGTAAGGGGTATAGTATGTATAATCTTTTTTTTCTGTTATTGTTTTATTTCTTTTTCTGTTGTCTTTTTATTTCTTTTTCTAAATCGATGCAAATGTTCTAAGAAATGATGATATGTAACTATGTGATGATATTGAGAATTGCTGATTGTATATGTAGAATGGAATGATATATTAATATTTTTGTTTGTTTGTTGTTAATTTTTTTAATTTATTAATTAAAAAAACAATTAGTTGTAGAACAGATTTCAGAGTTTGGTATGATTACAATTCCACAATTTTAAGCTTTTACTTCTAGATACTCTAAGAAACTGGAGACTAAAAGAAATATCCAATATAATGATTCAGCACTCATACTCATTTGTTAAACCCTGCCTTCTATGTATAACTCCACCATTGCAGTTTATCTTTCTACCACTCTTTAGGGGTATTTGGGCTATGCCCATTGGAAAAGTTAGCTTTGAAAACATAAGTCAAATTATGCCACTCTATTGCAAAACTGTTGTGGCTGTTTCTCTTGGAATGTAATAAGGCTCTGCATAATCTGTCCCCTACCCTCCTCTTCAACCTCACTCATATCATCTTCCCTATTTCTCATTAAAGGTCTAGTAACTCTGCTTTTCTCTCTGTCCTTGAAAACATCAAACCCTTTCCTGTTTTTAGATTGCTGTCCCCCTCCAACATTTCCTTAACCTCACAACCCACTCCACTGCCCCTGTTCTTTTGCTTGTCTGTCTTACATTTATCTTTCAGATCTTATTTTCAATGTCATCTCCTCAGTAAGGCCTTGTATTAATAAGGCTTTCCAGAGAAATAGTACCAACAAGAGACAGTATATATGTATATATGTTTGTGTATATGTATATTTGTTTACACAGATACGCAAATGTTTGTAAAGAGATAAGAAATTTATTGTAAGGAATTGGCTCACATGATTGTATGGGCTGAGATGTCTGAATTCTGTACAGAGGGTCAGAGACTGGAAATTCTGGGAGGAGTGATGTTAAAGTATTTAGTGTCTTGAGTTTTTAGGGGAGGCTAGGGAGGAGCGGTGGATGTAGTCTTGAAACAAAATTCCTTCTGATTCCTGAGACCCTCAGTTATCCCTTTTAGGACTAACAACTACTTGGATGGGGCCTACACACATTGATGAAGGTAATTTTGATTACTTAAAGTCAACTGATTGTAGATGGTCATCCCATCTATGAAATAATTCCGCGGAACAAGTAGGCATTGATTGAGTAAACAACTGGACACCATAATCTAATCAAGTCGACACATGAAATTATGACAGGCCTTAAATGAGTATTCTGTCTCATTCCTTTTTATTTGTGACCCTGTTTATTTTCATTATTGCACAATTACAGCATGTGCTTCTCTTGTTTACTTGTTCATTTTATGACTTTTTCATTAGAACGTAAGTTCTCTGGCAATAGGTACCTTGGCTGTCTTGTTTACCACTAAGTCTTATAACTCAGCATAGCGACATGCATAGTAGGTTCTCAATAAACAGTATTGAATAAATTAATGAATCTCTGCGTAGTGAAAGACTCTTTAAATAATGCTAAATTACAAATGCAAAACTGGAAAATAGTTGCAATACATGGGCAATGCATGCATATGAAGAGCTAATATTGCACACATACAGAGCTGCTACATATCAATAAGTAAAAAGATAAAAACCAAATCAAATATTCATAAAATATATGGACAGACAATTCATGGAAGAAGTACAAATAGCCCCTACACATATGAAAATATCTTCAACCTAATTGCTAATCAGACAAATAGAATTTTTTAAATTAGATATTTTAATCTATTAGATTGGCAAATATTGATGAGATTGCTGATGTCCAGTGTTGACATTTTCATATACAGTTTATGAAAGTGTGGACTGGTACAATCTTTCTGGAAGGCAATTTAATATTATCTATCAAATTTAGATAACACATACCCTTTAACCAGCATTTTCACTCTGAGGAATTTTTTCCTACAGAAATAAACAAATAATGCTTAGATGGGGCCACACTCTCTCTAAGCTCAACTCTGCAAGTGAAATCATTGTCCTCCCCTCTACATAGGACATGACATCCAGGGGTGAAAGTCTCCCTGACAACGTAGGAGATGTCTCCCAGGGATGAATCCAGACCTGGCACCATGAGGTCGACAATTACATCTTGACCAAAAGGGGGAAAAGAAGTGCAATAATAAAGTTATCAGTGGCAGAGAGAGTTCAAATAGAGTCGAGCGTCTACTCTTGAGGTTGCTCTTATGCAAGCTTCAAGTAGACCTTGCTACCTATCATAACCTGCCAACCCCCAACCAGGACCATTCCAGCCAATTCTAAGGAATACTAGGGCAATATATAAGATTCCACAAGGGTTCCATGCACTAGAGAAACATCACAGAAACCTACAACCTCCAGATGGGCCCCTGGTCCAGATAAGTCCTGATCCCTAGTTCAGCCTCTCCAGAACATCAGATAGTTCCATCTCCCTACCCCATATTAGTGACAGATGCTTCCAATATCAAAAGTTTAGAATTACCATAGCTCAAACATCCCTAAAGAGGGGGACAGAAAGATCAAAGGTGATGGTGGAGTTATACAGAGAAGATAGGATTTAACAAATGAATATGAATGCTGAATCATTAAATTGATATCTCCTTTAGTCTCCAGTATTTTAGAACAGCTAGAAGTAAATACCTAAAATTGTGGAATTATAACCCCTGTCAAAGTCTGAAATATATTCTACAACTAATTGTGGTGCTGTGCTTTAAAATTTATAGCTTTTTTTGTATA
>PVIY010028130.1:0-33447 GCA_004026745.1 Myrmecophaga tridactyla
ATTATTTATTTTTATTCCATATGTTCTACTCCTTTGTTGACAAGGTAGATAAAAGGAGCATCAGACACAAGGTTTTCACAATCACACAGTCACATTGTGACAGCTATATCATTATTCAATCATCCTCAAGAAACATGGCTACTGGAACACAGCTCTACATTTTCAGGCAGTTCCCTCCAGCCTCTCCATTACATCTTGACTAACAAGATGATATCTACTTGATGCATAAGAATAACCTCCAGGATAACCACTCGACTCTGTTTGGAATCTCTCAGCCATTGACACTTTGTCTCATTTCCCTCTTCCCCCTTTTGGTTGAGAAGGTTTTCTCAATCCCTTGATGCTAAGTCTCAGCTCATTCTAGGGTTTTTCTCAATCCCTTGATACTGAGTCTCCATTCATTCCAAGTTCTCTGTCCCACGTTGCCAGGAAGGTCCACACCCCTGGGAGTCATGTCCCACGTAGAGAGGGGTAGGGCGGTGAGACTGCTCGTTGTGTTGGCTGGACTTTGTAGAATTTTATATACTACCCTAGGTATTCTTCAGGATTGGCTGGAGGTTACTTCTGTTTTTAATCATCTTTTTATCCCTATCATATTTCCCAAAGTGTGTTTTGAGGCTCTATTACTGGAAGGTTCCATAAGGGTTAAATAAACTTAGGAAACATTGTATAATATCCCTATCTTAAAAAAAATCTCAATGCACATTTACAGACTTAAGGCTCTGATAGTTCTATGGTAAAGAGACTATTAAACTTCATTAAAGCTAGCATTTCTGAAACTTCTGAGCATACAATTTTTTTTTAATGAAACCAATATTCTTTGAGGCATATTTTGGAAGATGTCCTACAGCCAAGCTCAAGACCTAGAGTACAGGTATCTTTGGAACTGAATTCAACTAAGAACAAATCAAATTAAGTACCAACAAAAAGTAAAGCTACCTACTAACTACACATTTAATTCTTAAGGGAGAAGAATGTATTACAAAGTATAGAGATGATATAACCCTTCAAAATGAAATATTAAGTTTTAGAAAATCTTTTATTAAAAAAATTAGCAAAGTTTAAACTCCTGTGAGCATAAAAAGTAAAATACTGTGCATGTTCTGATATGAAACATGTTCATCACATGGACTCAATATAATTAAGATCATAATAATGACAGAAGTAGACTAAACACATATGTGGTAGTTCAAGTGTCAACTTGGCCAGGTGATGGTGCCTAGTTCTGTCCCTATGGATTTGAACCACTAGCATGTGAAATTCATCACGTATGGCTGATTACATCTGCAACTGGCTAAGGGGAGTGTCTTCCTTAATGAATGATGTTTAATTTAATTAGCTGGAGGCTTAAAAGAGAGAGGTCAGAAGAGAGCTCAACACAGTACAGCCCAGCCAGCTCAGTGTATCTCATCTCAACACCTACAGCTCAGCCAAAACGTTGGGACATTCAGAAAGGAATGGCACCAGGGAAAGCTGTTGGAACCTAGAAGTCCGGAGGGGTCAGAAGACGTCGTGCTGTGCCTTCCTGTGTAAGAAAGAACCTCAGATGAAAGTTACCTGCCTTTCCTCTGAACAACTATAAGTCTTTAAATAAATACCCTTTTATGTAAAGCCAATCCATCTCTGGTGTGCTGTACTCTGGCAGCTTTGGCAGCTGAAACAGCATGCTACTCCTACTCCAAAGAACAAATATTCCTAAGACTGAACTTCTCTCCATGCTTTCGGGAACAGTCTTTCTGTTGAAGTGATTATATGTATTTGGTGGTAACTTGAAGTGATTGATTATACAGGTTCCCTGCTAATCTGAAGGCAGCAGGGTTGGCCAAGCCTACTGAACAATCAGGACAGTATTCTGTTAACTCTCCTACCAAGCGGTGAGTTTTTGGAATTTGATATAAAATGTAATTACATAAACCCTGTGTAATTTGAAATGTTCCCTCTATTAGAACTACAATGGTGAACTATGGGAAGATATAGTTTAAAATATTTCCAAACTTTTTAACAGTTGGGCACTAGATGACACACAATTTTTTAAAAGTCCTTCTATCCTACTGGGTAGATTGGTCTTAGTAATAAGCCTCTGTTACCTGAGAAAGACATGCTCTAACGTTGTATGAGAGAGTCCTTGCTCCACTGAGGAGGTGTTTACCCTTAACCATAGACCCATGTGACCACTTGGTAATCTTTCAGTTCTGCTTACACAACTACATGAAATTCAAGTATTAGAGAAAGATTAAGATAAGCTTCTTTTCATGGAAGTGTTTTAATTTATATTACCTTATGCTGCATTCACATTTAAGACACCTTCTACAACAGAAATGTAGATTCTTCCATCTTACCTGTGAATAGGTCTCTCCTTGATGTGGAAAAAAGCACTCCCACTCATACAGACAGCCACCTACATACCTCCCCCAGATCATCCATCAAAGCTAATTAAACTTGGCCCAGAAGATGTAGAAATAAACCAGTTTTGGGGAGGAATTGAGTGTCCTATGACAAATGAGGGAATCCTGCATCTCAAACTTGCACTGTTGGTAGCATTATCACAAGACAGATGCCTGGCCGACTCAGCCCTCCTCTGCTTAGTCCTAGGCCATGGTCAAGACCCAGAGCTGGACATCCACAATGGAGTACAGTCTGAAGTCACTGGCACTATGGAACCAAATAGGAAAAATTCTTCAATGCCCAAGCACATCCATGAGAATATCATTCAAATAATAACTGGCTCTAATTTTGCTTCCAGTCAGTTTCTTTTTTAATTCTATTTTACAATCTGGAAATCCTATGCAATACCCAAATATGTAAGTGTAGCTGCTCTATTTGTGTCTTCTTTATAATGGTACCGACTACGTTAAGGACTTCCCACATAAATCACCAAATAATCAAAAGATTTACTAAACTTATGAGTTCAACAGAGAATTTTAAATATCAAAGACAAAAACAGCCAAATAAAACAATATAAACTTATAGAAATTAAAAATCATAGTTCACTGTCTATCATTTACAGGTAAATTTCAGAACAGATCTTAAGGGGAATCAAATAAAATGCCTGTAGAGGGAGATATTGTTGAACTGGGAAGCAAATACACCTGACAGAAAAATGCAGAATTACTACAGTGACTAGATCTAGTGTTGTTTGTTAGAAATGGTATGCATTGGCCTGTTATTACAGTAAATAAATATGAAATTTTTTTAAAAAGGGCTATAAGACTATGTAGCTTCATTTATGATTACACAGCAAGAAGGTAATTATTCAGCTAATAGTATTACGACCATGAAGGAGGATTTCCTGCCCTTAAAGCATTCATTAGCATTCAGGTTACTATGAAGAAACTCAACATCAGACCTTTTGAAACCTCAACAGAAATATCTGGTGAATTTGAAAATGGCCACATGCATAAAATGCAACTAGCTTTTATTTCAGGGAACTGCCATTACTAGAGTATCCTCAAATATTGAGAAAGCTTTTATATTTGTTGAATATGTAAAATTATACAAGTTGCTCTAAAATTCTAATGATACTTTGTAGGAACATAAGGCATCACATGTATTGTGGCCATTTATATTTATGATCAATTTTAAACAACTGCTTTGTTCTCTGTTTTGCGGTTTTCTCTTCATCCACTCCCAATTTAACAGAGTCATTAATAATACTGTAAGACCTACCCTCTATAGAACTTTGAAAAACTCCTATATCTAACTCCTAGTGCTAGAGCCATCTCCTGAAGTGCATAACACCCTAAGAGAGATCAAGGTGTCTTCTTATTTGTCTATTCACAGCACTTCTGAAAAGTAAAGACATCATTACTCCAATTTTAAAGAAAATAAACAGCAGGGCAGAGAGTACACAGAGGGTTTCTGATGATATTCTAGTTTCTTGACCTGGGCAGTGGTTACTGGGGTGTGTTCAGTTTGTAAAAACTCACCCAGCTACATACTCATCATTTGTGTATTCTTCTATATGTTATATTACACTTCCATAAAAATTTGAAAAAACTAAAAATGTGTAGTGAGATTCCAAAACATCCAGTAACTTGCCTAAAGTCAGTGGTAGAGGCAGGCTCCGATGCAAGCTGTGATTCTAGGTAACTTCTAGGTAGTTCTCAGTGCTCTACATCAAAGTGCCCATGTTGCTATTAACTGTTAATAATTTCCTTCCACTTAACCTTTTATTTCTCTTTCAACTGGTAACAAATAAAATATTCTGCCTCAATATATGAACGCGCCTGCAATACCATACTAAAAGACATTTTCTTCAACTACCTCTCCTGGCAACAAACAGGAATACTAGGAGCATTCCAGTTGACTGAATCACAGGGGGTAATATGCATTCTTACAGCACCCTAGTCTCTGCCTAGCTAGGAGATCCAAATGTACTTCACTCATCAATAGCCCTTATTTGGAAGTCTGACCGGAAAACCTTGCAAACAGTTATGGCATCATATACAATTACATTTTTTAACTGTAAGATATATTATTATCCAAATCATTTAAGTAAATCTTAAGTCAATTTATTTAAAAATACTAACATTTAAAACAGGGAGAAGAAAAGAAAACCTTGCTCTATCTCCCACATCTCTTAGATCTTCTGAAATGAAGGGAAAAGGTTAGAACAACGCTGCAGAAGCCAGATTGGCTACATAAATATGTCTCATCTTCAACCCACATTTCTAGTCTCATCTCTCAACACCACCCAGACACATTTAGTATCTAGCTATGCTGATCACAATTATTTTTAAAAGATCATCTGCCCCCAATGCCTTTGTACAAACTTGGTACAAACCATCTCTACCTAGAACACCCTTCCCCTTGTCCAATACCTCTACTAATCCTTCGAGAGTTAGCTCAAGTATCTAAGAATTCTCCTCAAAACAAGTTAAGCTCCCTGTCTTTCCCTGGCACTTATAAAACACACAACTGCAATATACTGGTAGAAAGAACAATCAAGAGTCACAAAATACTGAAAAAATACTAAAGTATATTTTGGGGCTTGAAAGATCTCTCTACTCAGAAGTTGGATCATTTCCCCAATTTTCAAACTTGAATTAGATCTGGTTCATAGCTATGTTCTTCTTTCACAGCACTCACCATAGGTGAATATTAAATAATGTGTATAACTAATGTCACTCTCCCCTTTTAGAGCGCAAATATCATAACAGAAAAATTCAACTTCTATTATTCACAGCTGTATCCCCAAGGTCAAGAGAACATGGAACAAAGTAATTGCTCAATAAATTTTGCTAAATTAATGTTTTCAAGAAGCTCCATGACATTTTGTTTAATTTGTTATGCCATTTTAGTTCACTACTTCAAAATGATATTCTGACAATGTGCCAATGTTGCTTCACATTTACTACTTATATTTATAGACATTATGAAATGATCATAACAATTATGGCCAAAGCAACAAAATGAAATAATTCAATTTATATATTTACATGTTTAGTTCCTCTGTTAAGCTGAGTTGCAAATGGCAGGAACCATGTACAATTATAATATGGGCACTGAACAGTTCAAAATTGAGAATCACACTACCTTAGGTTCCCAGTTTTATCACTTAAGAGCTTGGTAGTTCTGGGCAAATGACTTCAACCTGAGTCTCAGTTTACATATATATCTCTAAAGTGAAGCTAATACCACCTGCCTCTTGAGATTATTGTGAAGATTAAATGAGATAATATATGTAAAATGTTTACCATTGTGTCTGGCACTCAATAAAAATAATCAAAGAAAACTAGTAAGGGAGAAAAGTCACAATATTTAAATATCCCAAGTTAAATACCACAAAGGATTCTCTATTAGAACTTGTATTTAAATAATAACTCTAGGTCTAGGACACTGACAAAAGATAGAGTTTACAAACTAAAGAAGTCTTACTAAAGCTGGTTAAGCATATTTACATAAAGGTAAATGTAAGAATATATAAGGTACTAAAGAAAGCAGTCACAAACAACTTAGTTTTCATTTAGAGTAGATAATTATTAGGCGTCACCAATAGGTTCTAACAATGGAGAAATATAAACTGCTAGTTGATGACTTTCTTCTTAACTATAGTTCTTCTCACTGTGAAAAGGATTCAGGACAGGAGTAAATCCCATCACTTGGTGGGTGAAATAAGAAAATGGCTGACCAAATATCTCTGTTGCCTTAAAAAGATCATACAGAGACAATGCAGCACATTCTTCCTTAAACATTTACCTATCACTTATTAACTCCCTTCTTGGCAACTATTTACATACAGTTCTTCTCTCACACTTTTTCCTTGTCTTTTCCAAATCTTCCTGTCCTCATGAACATCACTCCCCTTGTCCTAATTTACACCAATTTATTAGTCTAAAAATTGAAAGCATTCCAAGACATCCATTAAATGCTTGGAATATAGCTATATCACAGAAAGACTTTAAAGAAAATTAGTCATTGGAACTAATGCTATCAGCCTTTAACCAATTTGGAGTAAGTGACACTGAAAGCTTGTTACCGTTATGTAGTGGCAAAACATTTACTAAGACTGTATGCCAACTGAGGATACATGTAAGACATTTTCAGAATATGGGTGTATGATGGCTTCTTCTTGAAGCTTTTAAGACTAGAGCTAGCCATTCTATGCCAGCAGCCTTCAATCTAAATTAATGAAGAGTCAATAATTTAAAGCTCTGCAGGGCTACAAATACCAACAGCCTCCATGCCCTCAAACTGAGGTAATTATCAGCAGTAACTCAGAGAAGGAGCTGCCTTAGCAACAGATAAGACCAGAGCCCCAAGCTGTTTTAACAGTTCTGTTTAGGACAAGAACAAAACCAGCCAGCAAATATCAGATTAAGAGTGTCGCATACTTTAAGCAGATGGCTATTAATTTAAATGCTAAAAGCAAAGAGCAGAGCAGAGGCCAGTAAGTAAAAGAATTTTCAGGCTTACAAATTATGTCTAGATGTGGTTTCTCCCCCATGGAGCTTACCAGAAGCAAAAAAAAAAAAAAAAAAAAAAAAAAAAAAAAAAAAAAAAAAAAAAAAAAAAAAAAAAAAAAAAAAAAGGCAAAAACAACAAAAACAAGCAAACAAAAAAAAACTATAAAGGGGCTTCTGGTCAAAGAAGATTGCAGCATAAGAAGCTCCAGGGTACTGTTCCCACACAGATCTGCAAATACTGGCAGAACCATCTACCTCAAAACTGTAGAAATCAGTTAAAGAGTTACAGTAACTACATGAGGACCAAATCAAGAATACACAGCTTTTTAAAAGGTGAGAAAGGCTTGCAGGGACTTTGCCAGCTCTTCTCCTACCCCCTAAATCAGTGCAGCATGGAGCCAGATTGTGCTCCCAATATAGGTCCCTTGCTCTTTCCTGAGGGAGCAAAGTAACCCCTATGGCCACTCTGGAGTGTCTATATGTCACCTCCAATCTATTGGGGGGCACCATGAAAGACTGAATCAGAAACCCATCTCAGGCTTGTCCTCCCAGAGCTTGCACTGCAGGCAGAAGGAGCTTGGAGACAACTAAAACACCAGAAGAAAAAATTAAGTCCAAGCAGCTAGGGCACAGGTCATCAAAAGACCACCCAAGAGGAGAAGAAAGCCTATTTGATACATAGTAGAGGGAGTATTTGAGTTTCCATAAATAGGGAATTCTTAAGGCCACAAGCAAGCACAAGCCCAGAAAAAGAAGCAGACTAAGAAAAGATGCAGAGGGCCTTGCACTTCACATGTGCCTCAGACTGATCTTGATAGGAAAACTAAACTCTGAAGGAAAGCACCAGAAAAATCACAGCCCATCTGCAAAGACTGTGAAAGGTGTTTTTTTGCATGGGTTTGTTAGTTTTTGTTACCTTCTGGCACTCTAGGAAATCTATGTCATTATCACTAGCTGGATACAAAGTTAAGAAATGGATACTTCAGAGACTAAATCCCAGAGTTAACACCTTGAAGTATAAAAAGATATAATGTACAACAAAAGACTATAAGACAAACAAAGAAACAGAAAACAATGGCCAATTGAAAGGAATAAGATAAAAATCCAGACACCATCACAAAGAAGTCCAGAATCTGGAGTTACCAGAAAAAGACTTTAATAAACTGATCTTCAGTATCTTCCAGGAGATAAAGGAAAGCACAGAGAAAGAACTGAAGGATATAGGAAAACAATGCAGGTTCAACTTGAGAATCTCAACAAAGAGATAGAAATTTTAAAGAGGAACCAAACAAATAATGAAACTGAAGACTACAATAATTGAAACGAAAACTCCCAAGAGGGTTTCAAGAGCAGATGGGAGATGGCAAAAGTAAATAAATATCAGTGAACTCAAAGACAAGGTAATGGAGTTGAAGCTGTGAAACAGCAAGAAAAAAATAATGAAAAAAGTGAATAGAGTCTAAGAATCCTATGTGACACCATCAGGTATAACAATATACACATTATGGGAGTTCCATAAGGGGATGAAGAATATTCAAAGAAATAATGGCTGGAACTTCCCAAATTTAACAAAAGACATGAATATGCACATTCTGGAAGTCCAAAGAACTAAAGCAGGATAAACTCAAAGAGAACCACACCCAGACACATAGCAGTCAAACTAGAATACCAAGGATAAGGGGAGGGTTCTGTAAGCTGCAAGAGAAAAGGAATGTGTGTGTGTACAAGGGAGTGCCAATAAGACTAACGGCCAATTTATCATCAGAAAACAAGGAGGCAAGAAGGCACGGCAACAAAATATCTAAAAGCACAGAAAGAAAACAATTGCCAACCAAAAATTTTATATCCAGAGAGACTGTCTTTCAAAAATGAGGGAAGATTAAGATAGATCATAAGCTGGGAAACAAGACAGGTCTTTATAAATTTAAAAACACTGAAATTATTCAAAGCACTTTCTCTGATTACAATGGAATAAAGCTAGAAATCTATAACCATGAGAGAAAGAGAACTTCCACAAATATATGGAGATTAAATAACACACTCTTAAACAACCAATGGGTCACAAAAAAATTGCTAGAGAAATTGGTAGTTATCTGGAGACAAATGAAAACAAGAATATAACATATCAGAACTTATGGGACGTAGTAAAGGCTATGCTGAGAGGCAAACTTATTGCCCTAAATGCCTATATTAAAAAAGAAGAACAAAAACTTGAGGACTTAACAGCTCACCTGGAAGAACATGAGAAAGAACAGCAAACTAACCCCAAAGCAAACAGAAGAAGAGAAATGACAAAGATTAAAGCAGAGTTAAATGAATGGGAGAACAAAAGAATAATAGAAAGAATCAGTAAAACCAAAAGTTGGTTCTTTCTGAAAATTAATAAAATCAATGGACTACTAGCAAGACTGACAAAGAAAAAAAGACAATACAAATAAACAAAATCAGAAATGAGAGGGGGTGCATTACCACAGACCCTGAAGAAATAAAAAAATCGCAAGAGAATACCATGAACAACTATATGCCAACAAACTACACAACTTAGATGAAATGGACAAATTCCTGGAAACAGAAACAAGCTACACTGACTCAGGAAGAAATAGAAGATCTCAACAAGCCAATCACAAGTAAAGAGATTCAATCAGTCATCAAAAATCTTCCTGCACAGAAAAGTCCAGAGCCAGATGGCTTCACAGGGGAATTTTACCAAACATTCCAAAAAGAACTAACACCAATCCTGCACAAACTCTTCCAAAAAACTGAAGAAAAGGGAACACTACCCTAATTCATTTTATGAAGCTAACATCACTTTAATACCAAAACTGGGTAAAGATGCTATAAGAAAGGAAAACTACAGGCCAATCTCCCTAATGAATACTGATACAAAAATTCTAAACAAAATATTAGCAAATCATATCCAAAAACACATTAAAAGAATTAAACACTACAACAAAATGGGCTTTATACCAGGAATGCAAGGATAGTTCAACACAAGAAAATTAATATAATGCAGCACATTAACAAACCCAAAGTGTAAAATTCCACAATCATCTCAATTGATGCTGAAAAAGCAGATGACAAAATTCAGCATCCTTTTCTGATAAAAACAATTCAAAACACTTCTTCAATACAATAAAGGGCATATGTGAAAAACCAACAGTCAGGATAATACTCAATGGACAGGGTCTGAAAGCTTCCCCCCCTAAGAACAAGACAAGGATGCCCTCTGTCACCACTATTATTCAACATTGTACTAGAAGTTCTAGCTAGAGCAATCTGGCAAGGAAAAGAAAGAAAAGGCATCCATACTGAAAAGGAAGAAATAAAACTTTCATTATTTGCAGAGGACATCATACTAGGAAAATCCTGAGAAATCTACAACAAAGTTGCTTGAACTAATAAACAAATGCAGCAATGTGGGAGAATATAAAATTAATGTGCTAAAAACAGTAATGTTTCTACACAGGCAATGACCTAACTGAGGAGTCAATTAAGGGGAAAAAATCCATTCAAAATAGCAACTAAAAGAATCAGATATCTAGGAATAAACTTAACTAGGGATGTAAATGAACTGTACACAGAAAACTATATAACATTGCTAAAAGAAATCAAAGAAGAACTAAATAGGCATCAAGACATTCCTGGCTCATGGACAGGAAGGTGAAATGTAGTTAAGATGTCAAGTCTACCCAAACTGATCTACAGATTCAGTGTAGTACCAATCAAAACTTCAACAACCTACTTTGAAGATGTGGAAAAGCTAGGAACCAAATCCATCTGGAAGGGAAAGAGACCCCAAAAGCTAAACATATTTCAAAAATAGAACAAAGTAGGAGGATTAACACTTCCTGATTTTAAAACTTACTATAAAGACACAGTGGTCAAAACAGCATGGTACTCCTGATGCCTGCCCATGAAAAAAAATAATAAAAAGGAAAAAGTAGCATGGTACTGGCACAAAGATAGAAGTACTGACAAAGGGGAATAAAATTGAGAGCGCAGAAATAGACCACCAAATTGACAGTCAACTGATCTTCGACAAGGACCCCAAATCCACTGAACTGGGACAAAATAGTTTTTTCAATAAATGGGCATGGGAGAACTAGACATCAATAGCGAGAAGAATGAAAGAGGACGACTTACCTTACACCCTATACAAAAATTTACTCAAAGTGGATCAAAGACCTAAATATAAGAACCAGTACCATAAAGCTCCTAGAAGAAAATATAGGGAAATATCTTCCAGACCTAGTAATAAAAGGTAGCTTCCTAACATTTACACCCAAAGCACAAGCAACAAAAGAAAAAATAGATAAATGGGAACTCCTCAAAATCAAATGCTTCTGTGCCTCAAAAGACTTTGTCAAAAAGGTGAAGACGCAGCCAACTCAATGGGAGAAAATATTTGGAAATCACACATCAGATAAAGGTTTGATATCCTGTATACATAAATAAATCATACAACTCAACAACCAAAGAACAAACAACCCAATTCCAAAATGGGCTAAAGATATGAACAGGCATTTTTATGAAGAGCAAATTCAGATGGCTAAAATGCACATTAAGAGATGCTTATTTTCATTAGCTATAAGGGAAACGCAGATCAAGTCTACAATAAGATACGATCTCACACCTATAAGAATAGCTGCTATTAAACAAACAAGAAACTATCAATGTTGGAGAGGATGCAGAGAAATTGGGACACTTATGCACTGCTGATGGGCATGTATAATGGTATAGTTGCTATAGAGAACAGTTTGGTGGCTCCTTAGGAAATTAAATATCGAGTTGCCCTGTGATCCGGCAATACCACTACTTGGTATATATCCAGAAGAGCTGAAAGCAGTGACACAAACAGACATTTGCACACCAATGTTCATAGCATTATTCACAATCACCAACAGATGGAAACTACCCAAGTGTCCATCAACAGACAAGTGGATTAACAAAATATGGTATATACATACAATGGAATATTATAAAGCAGTAAGACGAAATGATGTCCTGACAAGATGGATAAGCCTTGAGGACATAATGCTGAGTGAAACAAGCCAGACACAAAAAGATAGATACTGTATGAGTCTACTTTCATGACCATGGTAAACGTAAAATCAGAGGCTTATAATACAGAATACAGGGGACCTAGAGATTCATGGAAACTAGAGATGGGTGAACAGATAGCTAATGTGGTTGAACTTAAATGTAAGGGAATACACAGACATGAAGGCAGTTCACTAGTCAGTCTGTAAGTAATACTACCATATTAAAGGTGAGCATCATTGAAAGGGGATGTACAGATCCTTGTGCCCCACTGATTAACACTACAAATATAAATAAATTCTTACATGAACTAGTGCAAGGGTATGAATCTTGTATAAAGAGTGTGTAAGGTCAAGGTTTAGGGGGAAAACTGCTATTGCATGCTATAGGCTATGTTTAACGGAAAAAACATCAACAGAACCACAGCAACACTACGGGTAAATAATGGTGGGGAAGGGACAAGAGTTAAGGGGAAGTTTAGATTTTCTATTTGGTGAGGGTGTGTTTATTGACTGTCTTTCTCTTGAGAACAATGAAATTATCTAAAATTGAGAATGCTGATGGACTGTTGACTTTGGCCATTATACATGATGCCCAATGAATGGAGGTGGCTGAAGGATAACCTGACTGAGAAGTAGATTGGTGAACAATGGTGGATACATATGATTGAATATTGTGCTGTTATAAGAAGGAATGAAGTTGTGAGGCATGTAACATGGTGAATGAACCTGCGGGACATTTGGGGAGGCAAAATAAGCCAGAATCAAAAGAGCAAATATTATGTGGTCTCATTTAGAAAATACTTATAAGAAAACAGGGGCCTAAATTGTAAGTTCTTATAGCAGTCACATTTAGTCTGGAGTGGTAATTGTTATTTCTGGATTTTGAGAGGCTGTTTTATATATGTATAACCTGGTATTTACAGATAATAACAAAGCTGATCAGGTCTGGATTAGAATAATTCAGGATACAGGGGTAAGGAAGACATTGTTTATATTTTAGAACCTCATCTTCTCTTTGAAATCAAAGGAAGAATGGTTTATTTTGTCCAGAACCTAAATTTTCTATAGCACATAATCTAACTCAAACTGTCTGGATAGATCATTTGAACAATCCAAACACAGAAAGCCCAGAATAAGAATGAGGGCCTTTAAGCCTGTATACCTTAATGTAATGCCTGGATACATCCCACAGTATATTAAGCAGATAATCAAAAAGTATTGGCAAAGTCCCTTGAGGTATGCAAGAAAAATTATGGAACTATTAAACTTTATCACTGGGGAAACCCCTGATACTGTGCCAAACATTAGGGATACCCAAATCAACAGGCCAAGCCCTTGGTCTTTTTTTTTTTTCTTTTTTTTTTTTTTAACATGGGCAGGCTCCGGGAATCAAACCCGGGTCCTCTGGCACGGCAGGCGAGCATTCTTGCCTGCTGAGCCACTGTGGCCCGCCCCAAGCCCTTGATCTTGAAGCTTGCTTATATATGTAGCAGAGAAGCTTATCCTACCTATAGATATGCCAAAGAGTTATTTCCAGAGGACCTCTTTTGTTGCTCAGATGTGGCCTCTCTCTTTCTAAGCCTAACTCTACAAGTGAAATCATTATCCTCCCCCCTAACTGGGGTATGACATCCAGGGGTGAACGTCTCTCTGGTGGTGTGGGAGGTGACTCCCAGGGTTGATCCTAGCCCTGGGACCATGGAATCAACAATGCCATCTGGCCCAAAAGGGGCAAAAGAAGTTTAACAAATAAGGTATCAGTGGCTGAGAGAGTTTAGGGTTGAGAGGTTACTCTGGAAGTCACTCTTACACAAGCTTCAGTTAGAAAGTGCTACCTACTACAGCTTGCTAAATCCCAACCAAAACCATTCGTTCCAGTCCTAAAGAACACCTGGGGTGTTATACAAGATTCTACAAAGGTTCCATGCACTAGGGTAACTTTCTAGAAACCTACAACCCCCAGATGGGTTCCTGGACCAGATAAATTCTGAAATGCAGAGGGGCCAGCCTCTCCAGAACAACAAATAGTTCCATTCCCTTATCCCTTATAATCAACAGCCCCTTCCAACTTGAAAAAGTTAGAATGGGCATAGCCCAAATACCCCTAAAGGGTGGGAGAAAGATCAAAGGTGATGGTGGAGTTATACAGAGAAGGTAGGATTTAACAAATGAGTATGATTACTGAGTCATTATATTGATATTTCCTTTAGTCTCCAGTATCCTAGAGCGGTTAGAAGTAAAAACCTAAAATTGTAGAATTATAACACATACCAAACTCTGAAATCTGTTCTACAACTAATTGTTGTGATATGCTTTAAAATTTATTGCTTTTTGGTATATATGTTATTTTTCACATAAAAGAAAAAAAAGTTAATTATGATGATGAAAAAAAAATCTGGGTGGAAATAGGTCCTCCATAAAATTGGAAGGAGGAATACCTGAATAAATTAGTTGCAAAGAAAAAAAAAAGTAAAGTATAACAGACCCTTGGCAAATGTAGATCTCTTCCCTCTTCCTCTTAGAATTGCTTCTATGAAAATAATTTCACTTTTCTATATAATTCATATACAATGATGTAATGAAGAGCATGAAATTGAAATATGTTTTTAGCACACAGAATTTGTTAAAACAATAAAAGTTGCATATTATTTCAAAAACAAAAATGAGGAAAGATTAAAATAGTCCCAATAAACAAAAGCTAAGGGTTTTGTTACCACTAGACCTGCTCTGCAAGCAATGCTAAAGCGAATTCTTCAGACAGGAAGGAAAGGACACCAGCAATGGATCAAAGCAGCATAAAGAAGCAAAGACCTTCAGTAAGAGTAACCATATGGGTAATCATAAATGCAAGTACTGCTGTATGGGATATTTTGGTATATAACTCCACGTTCTACTTCTGACAGATTATAAAAATGCAAATACATAAATAATAATGGCAAATCTATTTTGGACAACAATGCACAAAGATTCAAGTTGTAACAAGTACAACAAAAAAGGGGAGGATTAATTAATTGGTAGGAACAGTGTATATATACGTTATTGAAGTTAACTTGCTATCAAATCAAATGTGATTGTTATAGATGTAGGATGTTAAGTTTAAGTTTCATGGTAACCACAAAGAAAAGACCTGAAAAATATATACAGAAAGAAATGGGAAGGGACTTAAAAGGATGAAATACCAAACAATCAAATAAAAATGAAAGTCAACGCTAAAGAAAGACTTGAAGGACAAAAAAAGTATAAATTACAAAGACCGCATAGAAAAATGGTAGAAGTCCTGCGTTATCCATAGTTATTTTCAAAGTATATAGATTAAACAATCAGTCAAAAGGCTCAGATTAGCAGCACAGACAAAAAACCATGACTCAACTAAATGTGGTATACAAGATATTCACCTTAAATTCAAAGAAACAAGGATGAAAGTGAAAGGATGGAAAATACACACCCATGTAAATTGTAACCAAAAGACAGCTAAAGATGGTCATTATATTTCAACAAAGGGTCAATTCAACAAGAAAAAATTATTATAAATATATAGTCACCTAAAAGCAGAGGCTCAGGGCCACAGTGGCTCAGCAGGCAGAGTTCTCACCTGCCAGAGACCCGGGTTCAGTTACCAGTGCCTGCCCATGTGAGAAAAAAAAAAAGCAGAGGCTCAAAAATACATGACGCAAACACTGAGAGACTTGAAGGGAGAAATAAAGTGTTCTACATTAATAGTAGGAAATTTTGATACACCAATAATGGACAGAATATCTAGAAAGAATATAAGGAAATAGAATACTTGAAGGATACTCTAAACCAGCTAGAACTACGAGACATACACAGAACATGTAACCCAAGAGCAGCATCATACACATTCTTCTCTTAGGTCATGAAACAAGTCCCAATAAATTAAAAAATTTTGAAATCATACACTCTATCTTCCCCAACTACAATGAAATGAAGCTAGAAATTAATAACAGAAGGAGAACTGGGAAATTCAGAAATATCTAGAAATTAAACAGCATACTTTTCAACAACCAATGGGTCAAAAGAAGAAATCTCAACCAAAATTAGGAAATATCTTGAGGTAAATGAAAATGAAAACACAGCATACCAAAATTTATTGGCAGTGCTGAGAGGGAAATGTAAAGCTCTAAAATGCCTACATTAAAAAAGAAGAAATACCTCACAACAGATATCTAAGCTATCCTCACAACTGGAGGTTCTAGAAAAAGAAGCTCTAAACCCAAAGTAAGCAGAAAGTAGGAAATAATAAAGATTAGAGGAGATACAAATGAAATAAAGACTGAAAAAAAATAGAATCAACAAAAACAAAATGGGTTACTTATAAAGATCAATAAAATAGACAAACTTTTAGCTAGACCAACTATAAAATGAAGAGAGTGGACACAAATAACTAAAACCAGAAATGGAACAAAATAAAGTTTCAATGGCTAAGAGATTTAAAATAAGAGTAGAGAGGTCATTCTGGAGGTTACTCTTATCCAAGTTTTAGCCAGATATTTCAAACTACCACAGACTGCCAGGAACCAACCAACAGTATTCCTGAAAACCCTAAGGAGTGCCCTGGGCTCTATCTAAGTCTCTAAAACAGTTTTTCTTATTATTTTTTCAGAAACTTAAAGCCTCCAGATTTATCCTAGGCCAAATAAATTATGAAACCCAGAGGTACCAGTCTCTCTAAGAATAACTACCCGATTCATTCTTCTATCCCAGAAGGTTAACACTCCTTTCCAACACGAAGAAGTTAAAATGGTCATTGCCCAGTTATCCCTGCAGATTTAGACAAAGATCAAATGAGAGGAAGGAAGTATAACTGAGAAATTAGGATTTAACAAATGATGTGACTGCTAACTCATTATATAGATATTTCTTTTTAGAGCATGGTGTTTTGGAGTAGCCAGAAGGAAATATTTGAAGTTGTTGAAGTGTAATTCAGTAGCTCTGATCTTTGATAATGACTGTATAACTATATTGAAGAAAAAAAAAAACCAGTTACCCATGTTTGTATGATCTACTTCTGGATACTTTATTTTATTCCACTGTCTTAGTTAACCTACCTTAATGGTAAGTCTTAAAATTGGGTAGATTGTAAATACTTCTGGTCAATAAGGAGGGATGAGGGGTATGGGATGTATGGGGTTTTTCTTTTAATTTCTTTTTCTGGGGTAATGCAAATATTCTAAAATAGTCATGATAATGCATACACAACTATGTGATGATATTGTGAACTATTGATTATATACTTTGGATGGACTGTGTGGTGTGTGAAGATATCTGTGATGGCTGGGTTCATGGGTCAACTTGGCCAGGTGATAGTGCCCTAGAGAACACTGACTGATACAATTATCTTAATAAAAAAATATATAGGGTCCTTTCCTTCAAGACGGAAAAGAAATTTTAAAAAGGGGGGATATTACTACCAACTCCACAGAAGGAAACAAAGGATACAGGATGCTATAAACTGTAAACCAGCAAATTAGATAACCTAGATGAAATGGGCCAATTCCTAGAAAAAACATCCAATACCTACACTGACGCAAGAAGAAGCAGAAGATCTCAACAGATCAATAACAAGTAGAGATTGAATGAGTAATCAAAAACCTTCCAACAAAAAAAAGTCCAGGGCCAGTTATCTTCACTGGTGCATTTTTCCCGACATTCCAAGAAGAATTAGCACCAATCCTGTTCAAACTCTTCCAAAAAAACTATAGAGGAGGGGAAAATTCCCTAACTCATTGTATGAAGCCACCATTACCCTAATATCAAAGATAAATTACAAGAAAATATACAGATCAATATCCTTTATGAATGCAGATGTAAAAATATCTAAACAAATTGCAACAAATGAAATCTACAACACTTTAAAAGAATTAAACACCATGACCAAGTGGGTTTTATCCCTCATATGCAAGGACAGTTCAACAGAAAAAAAATCAGTTAATAGGGGAAAAAAAAAAGATCATCTCAACTGAGGCAGAAAAGTATTTGACAAAATACAGCACCCACTCTTGATAAAAACACTGACAAAAGTAGGAATAGAAGGAACTTCTTCAACATGATAAAGGGCATATATGAAAAACCCACGGCTAACATCATCATCAGTGGTAAAAGACTGAAGGTTTTCCCTCTAAAAACAGTAACAAGACAAGTATGCTCACTATGACACTGATATTCAACATTTTACTGGAAGATCCCGCCAGAGCAACTACGCAAGAAAGAAAAATGAAATGCGTACAGGTTGGAAAGGAAGAAGTAAAACTTTCCCTATTTGCAAATGATATAATCCTATCTACAGAAAATCCTGAAAAATTACAGGGAAGCAACTAGAGTTGATGAACAAATTCAGTAAAGTGGTATGGTACAAGTTCAACACGCAAAAAAATCACCAGTATTTTACAAACTAGTAATGAACAATCTAAAGAGGAAATCAAGATATATTCCATTTATAATACCAACTAAAAGAATCAAATATCTAGGAATAAACTTAACCAAGGATGCAAAAGGTGTATACGTGGAAAACTATAAAGCATTGCAAAAAGAAATCAAATAAGACCCAAATAAATGGATGGATAGTCTGTGTTTATAGACTAGAAGACTAAATATTGTCACAATTTCAATTCTACCTAAGGTGATTTATCCAGGCAACATACAATTCCAATCAAAATTCCAACAACCTTCTTTGCAGAAATGGAAAGATCAATCATCAAATCTATATGGAAGGGTAAAAGGACCTGAATAGCCAAAATCATATTGAAAAAGAAGAATGAAGTTGAAGGACTCACATTTACTGACGTTCAAATTTATGACAAAGCCACAGTAATCAAAATAACATGGTATTGATACAAAGACAGACATATAAAACAATGGAATCAAATTCAGAATTCAGAAATCAATCCTCACTTCTACGTCCAATTTATTTTTGATAAGGGTGTCAAGTCCACTCAATGGGTAAAGAATACTCTCTTCAACAAATAGTGCTAGGGAAACTGCATATCCTTGTGCAAAAAAAAAAAAAAGAATAAAGGTGGACCCCTACGTTACAATATATAAAAATTAACTCAAAAATAGATCAAATTATATGGCAGGCCATAAAAAACTCTAGGATCTGTCCTGTAATTACTTGTTAAAGAGTGCTTTGAAAACTATTGCTTTTTCTTTCTTTGCTTTGTATATATGTTATACAATAAAAAGGTTAAAAAAAAAAAAAAAGCAACCAAGCCACACTCACCAAGTCAACTACATTATTGTTATTCAAGGAAGCTGCCACGTTTGAGCGTTTCCTCCATTCCAGGCTCTGCTTTTGAGCCACCACTCACCCTGTGCATACATACAACACACACACACACTTTGTTGACTTTTTTGAACATTTATTTTTCTATTTTATTGATTTCATCACATTTCTCCTATTTGCTCTATTTGAATTTGATATGCTAAACTTTTCCTAATGTCTCAAGATAAATCTCAAATCACCGATTTTCAGCATCCCTTTCTAACATATGGATTTAATGGTATAAATTTCCTTCAAAATACTGTTCAATTGTATCTTACAAATTTTGATATTTTATCTCTATTATTATTCAGTTTAAAAGATTTTCTAGTTTCTTTTGTAATGTCTTCTTTAATCCAAGGATCATTTACAGGTATATTCCTTGATATCCAAGGAGTTCAATATTTTCTTATTATTTTATTGCTGATTTCTACCTTCCAGAGAATATACACTAAATGGTTTAAATCATTTGATATGTTCTTGAAGCTTGTTCTGTGCCCTAGCATAGGGTAATTTTAGTAAATAAAATTTGTGCATTCTTTTTTATTTTATTTTATTTTTATTTAGTGTGTGTGTGTATATATTCTTTGGGGGGAAAAAAGTGGATCAAAGACCTAAATACAAGAACCAAAAATATATGTAAATAGAAGAAAATCATAGGGAAGCATTTTCAAGACCATGTGTTTGACAATGATTTCTTAGTTTTTACACCAAAAGTACAAGCAACAGTAGGAAAAATGGATAAATAGGGCTTCATCAAAATTAAAAACTTTTCTACAAAGGACTTGATCATGAAAGTAAAAAGACAACATACAGAACAGGAGAAAATATTTGGAAACCTTATTCAACAAGAGCTTAATATCCAAAAAATATAAAGAAATCAAATCAACAACAAAAGAACAAACAATCCAATTTAGAAATGGGTGAATGGCTTAACATTTATCCAAAGAAAATATACAAATGGCCAAAAAGCACATGAAAAGATGCTTAACATCGTTAGCCATTAGGAAAATGCAAATCAAAACCACAATGAGGGGCAATTCGACAGTGGCTCAGTGGCAGAATTCCTGCCTGCCATGCCGGAGACCCAGGTTCAATTTCTGCTGCCTGCCCAAGCAAAAAAAAAAAAACAAAACAAAAACAAAAAACACAATGAGACAGCACCTCACACCCCACAGAATGACTGTTACTTTAAAAATGGAAAATAAGTGTTGGAGAGGATGTGGAGAATAAGAAACACTCGTTCACTGCCGGTCAGACTGTAAAATGGTGCAGCCACTGTCGAAAAGTTTGGAGATTGCTCAGAATACAGAATTACCACATGATTTGGCAATCTCACTTCTATGTACATACCCAAAGTTACTGAAATCAGAGACTCAAACAGACATTTGCACACTGCTGTTCATAGCAGCATTATTCACAATTGCTGAAAGTTGGAAGGGACCCATATGTCTATCAACAGCTAAATGGAAAAAAAAACATGGTATAAAGCCATAAAAACAATAAAATTCTGATAGATGTGACAATATAGATGAACCCTGAAGACATAATGTTGAATGAAATAAGACAGATACAAAAGAACAAATATTGTGTCATCTCACTGATATGAAATAACTAGAATAAGCAAATTCCCATAGAGTTAGAAAATAAGATATAGGTAACCAGGGGCCAGGGTGGGTGTTTGGAATTGAGAGTTAATGCTTAATGGATACAGAGTTTCTGTTTTGGGTGATGGAAAATTCTGCTAACGGATGGTGATGATGGCAGCACAACATTTGTAATGTAATTAACACCACTGAATTATATAGTTAAATATGGTTAAAACAGGACAGTTGTTGTATATGTGTTACTAAAATAAAAAATGAAAACACAGTGAACTGTAATATAAACTATGGACTATAGTTAACTGTATAATTAAAGTGTATTGTTTCTTGAATTGTATCAAATGTACCATACTCATGCAAAATGTTAATAATAGGAAAAACTCTGTGTGAGGGAGGGGCAGTAAATGGAAACTGTATTTTATGCATGATTTTTCTAAACCTACAACTCCTTCTAATAAAAAAAAATGAAGAAAAAAACAATACATAGGAAAACAAAGACATAGGCAAAAAGAGTAAACTCATAACTTATACGTACCCAGTAACTTGAGGAGAATGATCAAGCTAAGCTACTAAAAACCAAGTATGTGAGGAAACTGAACAGAAGGAAGGACTTTTTGCAAATCAGCCTTCCTTCTAATGAGACGCAAATAATAAGTTGTTTGATATTAAAGAAGTACTAAAAAATAAAGCAGATGAAAATGACCATTCAAAAAGCTTTGCAAAAAGACCAGGACTCTCCTCTACACAAAATATCAATACTTGGCGATTTCAAAATTTCTCTGATAGGCCATCCAAGAAACTCTCTCTAGGGCCAGAGCACGGAATCTTTGCTCAGCAGGATTTAATCATTGCCATGGCTAAGTGACTGCTATGTGTTTCCCATTCTCCACCCCTTTTTCAGGTGGAAAGTTTTACTACAGTTATTCTACTCTTTCTCTATCTATGTAATAATGGAGGAGGACACAATTTATGGGAAACCAGACCACAAGAAGGACTGAATTACACCAAAGAAATAATAGGGTATATTTTAATATTTTCCACTGCTTTAATTCATCAGGCAGAAATAACACTAGCAATCATGTAAGAAGTCACAGTTTTACCCTATTGGGCTAATCTATTAATAAGAACAAAAAAAAGTAGTTTCATTGGGGAAGGAGATACTGATCACACAAATGTGCTTTTGTTTTTTTTAACTCAAAGGAAAGGTAAGAAATCTTTTCAGCTCTACAGATCGAAATTTACAATAAAGTGCATACGCAAGTTTAATTAAATCAGCAAAATGTTTGCTTTCCAAACAAATACAATGATCTGTAGATATTAGAACAGTGAATAACATATGATCCTCATCATCAAGGAGAACAATGAAATAACCCCTGAGATCCAAGTCTTAGTATCCAGGGTAAAAATGTAACTGAAGTTTTTAGTGCTTAAAGAAACTTTGGTAATATTGAAAACTGCACTCATTCACATCTCACTATCAGTGATCTGAGATAAAACAGATGCCATCACGTCTATTTCCAGCTGAAGCTCATTAAGGTTTTCCAAAGCTTACTTCAGTTTCCTCTTCAACACTTCAGAACTATTTGGAAAATCTAGAAATGAAACTTAACGAAGTTCCGGAAACTCACAAAACAATGAATTGACTTTACAAAGTAAACAGTAATAACGTAGAACTAGTTAAAAAGATCAAACGCATTCATACAGAGCACAACTGGTGGTTCTAACCTGAGTACTATAAATCAATAGGTCTAAATGCTAAAGGACCTTAGCTTTTAAAATGAACAAATAAGAGCATGCAAGCAGAGTTAGGAAATTTGCAGTTAAAATCAGTCATAAGAAAACTAAACATTCTGGCTAGATAAAAAGATAAAAGCTTCTTTCAAAAACTTAGCTACTTGCCAGAGATAAAAGCACTAGATACATCCTGTTGCCTAATTTATCCTCCTACTTGGCTGGGATGGAAAGGCCTCAGTAACTTTGTAAAAGCCTCTCTACATAACAGTATGCTGTAACATACCTCCGGATACTGGGCTCACACATACACACAATCATGAGACATATGCTCGAAGCTGTAACCTTAACAGCTTTCTACCTAGCTATTACTACTATTCACAATGGCCACCATCTGGGCTGATTCAGAGAGTCATACAAGTAAAAACAGAAGGCTACAAAAAATGTTTTATATTTTCCTGTACAAATTTACCTATACACAAATATGTAATAAACCCTCCCAGAGTTTGTCAAACTGTAACAATGTCTAAGGAAACCGGTCAAGAAATAAAATTTGTTGCAAAACATAAAAACTATATACTAAGTAGTCTTCAAGTTCAGCCACCTGGAAGAGAAATTCCAAACTAGGTTCTCATAGGATTTCCCCCTGACTTCTCACCAGGAGGCATTTATCTTTCCTATAGGCTAGCTCAACCTGTATGTTTGTTTTATTTTTTATACGAATGTCAAATTCCTAAGCAAACACTCAACTAATAAATATTTCTGAAGTCTTTATCTGCATCTAGGCAAAAAAAACCCTGGGTATGATACATTTCTACATTTCCAAAATAAATGCACCTAAAGTATTTTAGACATATCCTAGATTTAAAAATGTCAAAATTTAACTTACCAAGTTGAAGAATCATTTTGGATTCAAAAGGAGCAGTAAGCAATACAGAGTGCTTGAGTAGAAGGGAGGATTAAGAACAGGACCATTTTAGTTTTTCTGCAAATCATAAGACTTTTTGTTTTAATGTATCTGGTATGGCAGTCTCAGCAAATATTAAATTAAAAGCTTAACAACACTCTTTTTAAGACTTATACAAAGCAGTGATATCTTTCTTATTAGTTTAAACCATGTCTCTAAAGGCACCAAAACCAAAGCCATATCTATTGAAACCATCATTCCGTTATAAATGCCACTTTTCTTCAGCTAGTTCCAGGTGAAGAAATGTGTTTCAAATGGAAAAACCCAAAGCAGTAACATCAATCTACAATAATATTTTACTAGATGAGAAATGTCAATACTTCTTAAATCCACAGAAAATATCATAGCCTTCAATGACTTCTTTCTCTATCTCAATTTTATAGTCTGCAACTGAAAAATAAGATAAAGTCCTGCCCCAAGGGTTTCAAATAGCCATCTGCATAGATCATAAAGCCATCTGAAGTTCTGGATTACACAGCAGCCATACATAACTCCCTCTATATGGTCTGAAACCTTGGGGGCACTGGCTACATGTGCTCTGCCTATGTCTTCTAAGCAAGAATCCTCAATAAACCAGGAGAGACAGGAAGGCTTGAAATTGGTGCCTTCCAGTGCAAAGGAAGAAACCAACTTTGAGAAAAAAATATGGCCCTCCAGCTACAACAAATCTCCCATGTTGATTGGTTGGCTGGTTGTGTTTAATGCAATGCTGATGAGTCATTCTGAAATGACAGTTGCAAATAACTGTTGGGAAGATTAAACAGAACTCATGACTACCAAACAATAATATTTTGAAAGTAAAATTTATACAGGGGTCTCATAAAGATAAAACATTTGAAAACTTAAAACCAGCATAAATACCACTATATAATAAATTTTCCTCTGTAACATCTGCTTCATATCAGTTTTTTTAATAACCCTTATTTTCCATACAATACTTGGAAGCTGTCCACAGCCTTAACCAGTATTAGTCCCAATATTTCACTAATTAACCTGATGCTAATGGCCCAGGAAAAAGCAGTAACTGCACTAAAAGAAGGATTACATGAAAGGATTACATTAAAAACACCGTAATTCAAAGGACTGAGGAATTGTTATAAAGAATTTACCAGTAGAAACTGGTAAAGTAGATGGGGACAAATCATGCTTTCAAGTTTGACAGTATCTATAGAACTTTGCTTAATCCCTTCTTTGTTGGCATTCTCTTTATAATAAACTGCTTATTTTTAACTGTTTATAGCCATTTGTTAAATTGCTTAATAAACTATAATAAATTACCTCATTTTATCAGTCAGGGTCTACATATAGATATAGATATAAAAAGATATATAGATAGATAGATGATAGATAGATAGATAGATAGATAGATAGATAGATAGATAGATAGATAGATAGATAGATAGATAAAGAGAGCAAGAGAGAGATTTTAAGGAATTGGCTCATGTGATTGTAGGAGCTGGCAAGTCCAAAGTCTTTAGGGGAAAATGGCAGGTTGGAACCTCAGGCAAGATTTGATTCTTCAGTCTTGAGGTATAATTTCTTCTCCGGGAAACCTTAGTTTTTATTCTTAATGACTTTCAAATGATTGGATGAGGCCCATCCACGTTATCAAGGGTAAGCTACTTTACTTACAGTCAACTGATTTATAGAGGGTAACACATCTACAAAATACCTTCACAGCAACACCTAAATTATTGTTTAATTAATCTATTGCGTACTATAGTTTGGCCAAGTTGCCTGTAAAACTAACCATTACACTCACCACTATAGAGGTCATCTCCCACTTTAAATCTCCATTTGGGACAGGGCCTGGATTCTAAAAAGGGAACCTTGAGAAATACCTACTTCTTACTAGCTCTGCTCATACCCAATTTCCTAGGTCTCTGTTTCTCCTTACTGTGTGTGTTAAAAATTCCACTCTGTTCTCTATTTGCCCTGCCCCAACCCCAAGGACCACACTCACCTTCCATTCCAAAGACCCCAGGTCCACTTAATGCCTGTTTACATTGTTGAAATCTAAAAGCAACACTACTTTTGATCTGTCCCTTTTAAGAAAGCATTTGCCTGGCATAGCCCAAATACCCCTGAAGAGTGAGAGAAAGAACAAAGGTGATGGTGGAGTTACACAGAGATGGTAGGATTTAACAAATGAGTATGACTGCTGAATTGTTATATTGATATTTCTTTTAGTCTCTAGTATCTCAGAGCAGCTAGAAGTAAAAACCTAAAATTGTGGAATTGTAATCCATAACCAAACTCTGAAATCTGTTCTACAAGTAATTGCTGCGATGTGCTTTGGAATTGATTGCTTTTTTTGTATATATGCTAGTTTTCACACACACAAAAAATTGCGATGATAAAAATATTCCTTCTAGACTCCAATGTTCTGGAGAAGCTAGAAGGAAAAATCTGAAATGATGAATGGTAGCCATGATAAACTCTGGGATATGCCCTGTAACAACATGTTGAAGAGTACTTTGAAAAGTATTGCTTTGCTTTTCATATATGTTATGTTATACAATAAAAAGTTTTAAAAAAGCATTTGCTACATTGAAAAAAAACTAGCATGTTATTTGAGGACGAAAATCAATTTAGATCATTACATCCTTTACAAACTAAATTTACAAACTAAATTTCAGATCAGAGTTAAATGTAAGAAATAAAAAAAAAACTAAGTGAATTTTCATGTGATTCCCAAGAAGGGAAGGACTTTCTAAGCATCAAACAGTTACAGAAATAATAAAGAGAAAGACTGATAAATTTTGACTATGGTAGAACCTCTCTTAATTCCCACTTAACCAACCTGACAGACTGACCCATTCGCCAGTCCCTGTGTAGAAACCTAATAAATGCCCATAGCATTCTTACCCAGAGTCATTTATGTTTGTTTCCAAATTTGTTCCTCTTTAGGCTAGCTGTGTAACTGTTACTATGATTCTTAATTATATGTTATGTATATGCTACATCATATATGCACACACACACATATATGCTACATCAGTCATATATAAGTACAAAAAGATAGGAACTGGCAGGAAAGACCAGATAAACGTGATACTGAATTAAATGTTGGTGAAAACTGCAAAAGACTGGGGGAGGGGCTGAGAGGATACTGGGGTGGGGTGGGGGAAGGTCTTGTAAAATACCTGAAAGGAGTCTGCACTCAGATTACAGCCCCTTAAGTTACCGCTCCACTTTAAAGAAACCAAAACCAGAAACCAGTCATGATGTATTTTGGATGAGATGTATAAAAGAAAAGCATAGAATATTTGTAATTAGACTTATAGTCAAAGAAAAGAGCAGCCCAGTATCAAAGGACTAGCTACTAAATATATATTTTGAAGCTTTAAGTTAAAATGTTTAAGATATATATGTAGACTTTTTTAGGATACTCCTCCTTAACGGAACAGCCATGGAATCCAGTCACATCGAATAAAGAAGCCTCTTCTATATGGTTTTTAGTTTCTGAATATCTAGTTCATCAGAAACAAAATTAAAAAGTAAGCTGAAAAATATACCTTAATATAAACTCTGGATTATAATTAATACTATAATTGTAATATTCTTTCATCGATTGTAGCAAAGGTACCACACTAATGCAGTGTTCATAATGGAAAGAGGGATATATGGGAATGCTGTATTTTTTAAATGAGTTTCTGTAAACCTAGAACTTCTCTAATTTAAAAACTTTTTTTTAAGTAAACTGAAAAAATATTTGAAAAATAGCAATATTAAAATAGCATTTGGGTATATAAAGTTTACATAAATCAGTAAGAAAAACACTAGGCAACTGTTCTAGTTTGCTAGCTGCCGGAATGCGATAAACCAGAGTTAGAATGGCTTTTTAAAAAGGGAATTTATTAAGTTGCAAGTTTATAGTTCTAAGCCCATGATAATGTCCAAATTAAAGCAAGGCTATAGAAATGTTCAATCTAAGGCATCCAGGGAATGATACCTTGGTTCAAAAAGGCCAATAAAGTTCAAGGTTTCTATCTCATCTGGAAAGGCACATGGTGAACATGGCAACATCTGTTAGCTTTCTCTCCAGGCTTCTTGTTTCGTGAAGCTCCCCCAGAGGTGCTTCCTTCTTCATTGCCAAAGGTCTCTGGTTGCGTGGGCTTTCGTGGCTCTGTTGCTCTCCAAAATGTTTCCTCTTTTAATGGATTCCAGTAAACTAATCAAGACCCACCTGGAAAGGGTGGAGTCACATCTCCCTCTTCTCAAAAGTTAATACCCATAATTGGGTATGCCACATCTCTGTGAGATAATCTGATCAAGTTTCCAACCTACAGTACTAAACAGGGATTAAAAGAAACAGCTGCCTCCAGAAGATGGATCAGTATTAAAACATGGCTTTTTAAGAGTTCATAATCCTCTCAAACCAGAAAAGCAACTAATAGAAAAATTGGAAAAAACAAATGGCCAATTTACAGAAGGAATATGAAAAATTAAACTAGAAGAAAATGTGTACTTTCATTGGCTATCAAAAAAACACACAAATAGTTCAATGAGATAACATTTTTTTGCCTATCATGTCAATATAATTTAAGTAATTAGCACAGTCAGTCTTGCCAAATGCACAGCGAAATGGATAGGGATACCTCTTGCTGCTGAAAGAACATATCCTGGAGGAACCTTTCTAGAAATCAATCTAGCAGCCTGTGGCAAGAGGCTTAAAAATGTCTATATCCTTTGACAAAACAATTCCATTTCCGGAACTCCATTCTTAGAAAATAATCTGATACCTGGATAAAGCTTTCACAGTAAGACATTACTTGAAGTGTTACTTAGAACATTTTAAAACTTGGGGGAAAAACATTTATTCAATAAAAATTTTGTGTCAGGCACTAAAGTAAAGTAGTGAACAAAACAGTCCAAGGTCTCATTGAATTTAGAGCCTGTTGGGAAAGATGAACAAATTAAACAAGTAATTATCTCAGGTTCAACAACAGAGTAATCATCAAATATATTATGAGGTTCTGAGTACAGCAATGACTAAGAGACACATGGTCCAAGCACTCAAGGAGCTCACAGAAAATAAGAATCTACCCAAATATCTAATACTATGAGACTAGATGAGTAAATTATGTCAGAGAGTCACCCAATAAATATTTGTTGAAGAAATGGATGGATAGCCAGATAAACATATAAGAAAAGCACTAAGTAAATTAGTGAAGGGAAGGGATGGGGGTTAGAAAGGAGAGGTAAAAAGTGAACCCAGCACAATTCCAAGTTCAAAATCATTCAGAATCCAGTAGAGAGCTTAATAGAGCAAGGAAACTGCTTTAGACAATGAAAGGAGGGGATGCTGGTACTCAGACTGAATATTTCCCAGGTAAATAAGGTGACAGAGAAGTAACAAGAAAGTGCCTAACATTTAAAACAAGATAATGACAAAGTTTATATGAGTAGTTGCTTTAAGTGGGATTCCAAATGGTATAGTTAAGTTACTAATTTATGTACAGTATATTGTTTTTTAAAAAAGATTTTATTTTCAAACACCATTAGCAAAGCTTTGAAATGCTATATCCCACCTGCTTTTTATCCTGCTGTACTTGTTCTGTGCTAGGCAGAATAGTGAATATACCAGGATCATTAGGAGAGAGAAAGACAGACATAGTATCTAGAAGCCATGATAATACCTTTCTAGAACCTCCACAACTTAGTGCTAGAAACATGCCCAATTTACTCTCATGTGGCACATTTGAAAAGCCTTGAAAGTCAAAAATTTCAAACAGTGAAGGATCAAAGAAAGAATTACCTTTTCTTTCTCTACCTGAGATGGTGTCTTAGTTGGCCAGGCTGCTATGACAAATACCACACAATGGGTTGGCTTAAACAATAGAAATTTATTGTCTCACAGTCTTAGAAGCTAGAAAGCTTGCTCCCCCCCCCACCCCCGCCCCACCAAGTTCAGTAGTGTCTGGTGTTGGCTTGCCACAATCTTTGGGGTTCCTTGTCTTGCATCTCTGCATCATGTCACATGGCAATATCCTCTCCTTTCTATTCTGAGTACCTGCTAACTTTCTAATTCTCCCTGTGGACTTCTCCTGAAAAGGCCTCCAATAATCCAGAATAAATCCCATCCTGGTTCAGTTCACCACACCTTAATTGAAACTAACATCTTCAAAAGGTCCTATTTACACTGGGTTCACACTGACAGAGGCATGCATGAAGATTAAGAACATGTCTTAACTGGGGTTCATAATTCAACCTACCACAGAAGGATTCTGAATAAGGAATAAGGAATAAATAGCAATCAAGGAAAGAAGAGAGCTTCCCAAACAGAAAGACTTACTACTATGCTTCACTGTTTTTGAAATTATTTTCAACTCAGAGAAATCTACAATCAAATTTAAGAACATGTTCATTCATTTAATCGTACTATACCCCAAGTACTAAAGATATAAAAATCCTGCCTTTGAGAAGCTCATTTCTAATTGTGGAAGCAGATGCCCAAGAAATAGTTAGAACATCAAGGAAAAAAAAAGAGTTTCAAGGAGGGAGGGTTTTTTTTATTAAGCATAGATGACTAATACAAGCATTTATCTACCTCCTCTAAAAACTATGAAAGTAAAAAATTAGAAAAGATATAAACCAACAAGATGAAGATAGTGGGAGAGACTCTGACAGCAAAGGAGAGATGTCCAAGAAATGTAAAATGAAAAGCATTTGGAAAAAAGGTAACTAACTAGCTGTACCTTTCTGTCTGCAAAGTACCTGCAATGGGGGAAGCTAAACTGAGCTAGTTCAATCCCACCAAGAGCCCTGGAAAAACAGAAGGTAAAAACTCCAGAATTGCAGCTTCCAGGTACATTTGAAAGAAATTAAAAAGAAGATGGGGATGGTTGAAGGATCAGTAAGACTTTCAGATTCTTTCTCCCCAACCAAAGCATTTGGCAAGTGCCTCTTCCTCACACAGCAGAAGACTCTGAAGAGTCCCTGGAGAGTCTACTTTCTAAAGATGTTGAACCAAAAAGTCCCTGAAATCAGAAACACCAGCCATAACTGAAAACAGAAATAAGATGCCTTACTAAAAAGAAGGATTCAATAAAAGTCAAAGAGGTATGGTTTTTTTTTATTTTTTGGAGCAATGAGAATGTTCTCAAATTTATTCATGGTGGTGAATATATACCTCTATGATTACACCAAAAGCCACTGATTGCACACCTTGATGGTGTGCAATTAAAAGTTGATATAGCCAATGATGAAAGATCCAGCCCTTTCTAGGTTGGACTCCTGCATGCCAGATGCCAGCTTGTCACCCCCAAACCTCCTATGCCCAAGATATTCAAGGATTCCTACTTAGAAAAACTGACTGCTTTAAGAAAAAAAAAAACTGACAGTTAGGACTCAGTTAGGAATATTTATGACATTCATAAATACCTAGTTTTCTCTTCAATCACATCCACAATGAAGTCCACCAGTTAAGCCCCACTCGTGAACACAGAGTTTCCAATCAACTTTTCCTCATATAAACAAACAGCTAAAGACACTTGAGGAATGCCTCTAACATGAAACGTAGGTACCAAAACTAACAAAGCGGGGAAAGGAAATCAGACAATATGAACAATATAGGGAAAAGAAAGTGTCAAAATAATTATAATTCCCTTCTTTTTCTCCTTGAGGATATTAGAAATAGCATCCAAGAAAACAAAACTATGAAACTATATAAAAGGAACAATTAGAGAAGAACAACAACAACAAAAACCTCTTGGCAACTAATTATAAATTAGAAAAACACTTGAAGTGGCCTCCCAGAAAATAGAACATGATGACAAAACAGAAAACAGGAGAGAAAGCATAAGAAAACTGGAGGGTCAAAATCCAAGTAATACAAGTTCCCAAACAAAGGGAAAATAGAAGGGAAGAAATTATCAAAGAACTAACATAAGATAATTTTCCAAAACTGAAGAAAACGAGTATTCAAACTGAAAGGCCCACTGAGTACTTAGCAGAGTGAATTTTAAAATATCCATACCAGGGTACATTATCATGAAATAACAGAAAAAACTTACAGAGAGAGAGAAAAAAATCAATTCACAAAGACCTGCAATAATGTAGCACTGCCTTAAAAACTCTGAGAGTAAATTATTTCCAACATAGAATTAACTATATCCTATCTACATAAACTATATTAGACTACATAAATAATCAAACCAAAGAGCATAATAAAGACATTTTTGTATGTGATATTCTATTTTCCTGCTGTAACAAATTCCCACAAACTAAATGGCTTAAAACAATACAAATTTATTCTCTTATAGTTCTGGGGATCAGAAGTCTAAAATCAAGGCGCTGGCATGGCTACATTCCTTCTTGAGTTTTCAGGGTAGAAGCTATCTCCTTACCCTTTCCAGCTCCTACAGGTCACCTGCGTTCCTTGGCTCCTGCCTCTTCCTCCATCTTCAAAATGCATCACTCCAACCTCTGGATCTGCTGTCACATCTTTTACTGACTTTGATCATCCTGCCTTCTTTTTAGAAGGACACATGTGATTAAATTGAGCCCACTAGATAATTCAGGATAATATCCCCATTGCATGATCCTTACTTTAATTACATCTACAAAGTCCTTTTTATCATGTATGGTAGCAAATTAACAGGTCCCAAGGATTAAGACAAGGATATCTTGGGGGGGGTGTGTGTGCATTACTCAGCCTACTACACATGGTCTCGTTCAGCCTTTCTCCAAAAGCTACTGAAGAATATGTTCCACCAAAACCAGAGAATAAACTGATGTTAGCATAAAGTCAGAATAAGAATTAGACAAAGCCATGAAAGAATTCCAGAAGTCAATCAAGAGTCTTTTATCACTAAGAGTTTTATGGACTGAAAAATATGAAAATATGGCATCAAGTTCAAAGAGCCTAAGCAGAAAATACACAGCACAGAAATGTAAAGTTTAGTCAAATATTATAGCAATTGGGTAGGGATTGCAGACATCTGTGAGTGGAAAGGAAGTAAATATAAATCAAATTAAGGGTCTGGACTAGAAGACCACGTCCTTGTTAGAGTCTCGAACACAGCAGCTATAAATAGGGTTCAGTGTGTCCCAGCGTCACAAACAAAAATAAGGTCAGCAGCCTAGCTTATATCTTAGGACATTATGTAACCTCAACCAGGTGCGAGGGTAGCTCCCAAAACTGCTTGGCATGACATAACTCTTTCCTTAGTTGGTAAATATCTTTAAATCTTGGGAATATTTAAAAATTAACTACAGAAATGGAAACACAGAAAAGAAAGCTGCTAAGCCTGGAAGGGTATAGGACAGCTTCACAAAGAAAGAGATATTTGAGCTGTGTTCAGGTAAGTGGGGCCTGTAAATGTGTGCATGTGTACACACTAGTATTGGGAGAGGGCAGAAGGAGCAAGGAGGGTTGGCTAACAAAATAGCCCCGTTAACACTGAATGAAGCTGCATGTGAGAATGACAGAGGCAGGAGGGCTGGGGACAGAAATGAAATCAGAAAGAAAGATAAATGTTAAAGATTGAGATGGTATAATCTAGGAATGCCTAGAGTGTATAATAATAGTGACTAAATGTACAAATTTTAAAAAATGTTTTTGCATGAGGAAGAACAAAGGAATGTCATTATTGCAGGGTGCTGAAAATAGACAGTAATTAATATTTTAAAATGTCACCTTATGTGTGAGACTAATGCAAAAAATGTTTATTTGGTACAAAATTTATATTTTGACTAGTGAATTTCCTAATATAACTTATGTAGATAGTTTGACTGAACACCATAAGTACTTGGAATCTCAGGTAGGACATGAGATTTTGTTGGTTTGTCCAGAGTGATGCCCCGATGAATCCCAGAGTGATTCGATCCGTGACTAGAAAAGTATTTGCAAAGCCCCCTTCGGGGAATGGTGAGAATGGGGAGAAATTCAACTTCCCCAAGTTGAATTCTTGATATT
>PVIY010028131.1:0-33444 GCA_004026745.1 Myrmecophaga tridactyla
CCCATCGTCTAGTTCTGGGGACCAGGACGTTCTTTGCAGAGCTCCATAGCATCCTGCTCGTGCCCCCCCCCCCCCAAGCATTCATCAAACTATGACACCCTGGTCTGTCTCCTCCATACACTGCACTCACAGGGACAAGAACAGTGGCTGCTTCATCACCTGCGTGACTCGTGGGGCACCAACCAGGATGGACACTCACCACCTTGCACCCTCACCATCCTGAGAAGGAGGCGACTATCCCTACTTTCCAGGCAGAACAGGCCTGGAAGTTAACTCACCGCAAGCACGTTCCAGGTGTGTTCCCCAGAAGATATGTTCAGGGATCCTGTCTCTGAATAGGGTCGCATGCATGGCGTTGGGAGTCAGGACTAGAAGATGCGATTGGTTTAGCTGAGGCCAAACTACATGAGTCTGCTATACCTGAGATCCCCAGGGGACACTAATTTACCCGACTTCGGGTATTGACACAGCCAACCACCTCTTCATTTCTGATGACCAGAGAAGCATCCCATTGGGCATCTTCTTCCCAGTTTTGTCTGAAATACCCATGAGATTCAACTGTTCACCTTGTCTTCTGGGTGAGACAACCCCACCTCCCTACCCCACCCCAGTTCATTCCTGGCACTCATTACTGGGAGGTGGCTGTGGAAACCAAATGGGAGATGGGTATTTGCAAACCCTTAACCGACAAGGGGTAATTTGATGGCCTTTAGAGCTTGGCTTCAAGACTGGGTATGAGAACAGTGCCCTTTCTCAGGCGGCACCACCCACATGAGGTGGAATTTTCCTGGATATGGATATTGGAAACACTTCTTTTTATAATATTGACAGTGGGTTCCCTGTCTTTAAGTCACCAGAGTTTCTACTTTTGAGCCACTGGGTCCATTCTTTCCTCTTACAAATCCAAGAGAGGATAACCAAAGCCTCCCGAGTATCTGCCTGGGGTGAGCCCAGGCACTGCCAGTCTTCTACATTATCCTATCTGAGGCAAATAAACCTTCCACCACAAAGATATCCACGGATTACCTACTGCTATCACTAAGAACCATTAAGCCCAGTGTGGCCATGAAACCAAGTTGCAGCAGAAAAAAAAAATATGGAGCATTGCGAATCATGAACCCTATATTCATTAGGAAAATTATATATCAGACAGTAGGTATCATCCTGGTTCTCTTTGGGTTTCACATTTATATTTATATTCCTAGAGCTATGTCCAAACTTACAGATCAACTTCCGATTATTTTTCTTTTTCTGTTAGATCGACTTACTGTATTGTAGAGTAGATGAGCTCAATATTTGGCTATGACCCCTCCCCCCCCCACCAAAAACAATGTTTCAACATGGCAGCCGCTGCCCGATGCGGTCACTGCATCTTGACCCCTACACCCTACTCAGGCCCGGCTGCAGGACTGCAGGGTGCGATACAAAATGAACACAGGGCCCCTTATTCAGAGGCTATGGATTTCACGACCGCAACATCAAAGCATTGGCCGAGTGCAGGGACCTCAAGATTGCACAGGCCCCGTGCTCACTTAATGTGAAGGTTTTTACCTTCTCAGGACAAGGCCAATCGTATGGTGCCATGCGTGAGGGGTGGTAGGGACAGCTGGGATCCTCTGCCTAAGAGGAGAGGCAGACTTCCATCTGCCCAGGTATAAGGGCACATGTAGAGGAGATCACAGTCCATGGCTCATCCCATTCAAGAAGGGTTGGAAATGTGGGTTTAGCTATGTGTTCCCGCCACAGCAGGACGATGTCACTGGCTCCCTGGTGGCTTAAGCATTGGTGGAACTGCTGGCAATAATCCAAGACAATAATCCAAGTATAGTCTACAATACCGAGCATTCCAAGTTCATTTTAACCTAAAGGAGCAGTTCCATTTTACAGGTGGGAAAACTGAGGCTCAGGGAAGGCAAGTGATATGCCTCAGAGATAAAGTCTTGGAACAGCCTCCAAAAGGTAGTCATTTGTTTAGTACTGATATGTTTCAAACTTGGAGCTAAGTGCTTTGTACACCACTCACGGGATCCTCGCAACTCAGGACGGTGTTGTGGGCCCCTTGAAATCCAACTTCCCAGATCTGCAGACACCAGGAACATAACTGTCCGGTGTCGTAGCGGCTGAGGTCTGAAATCCATTGCTGCATGCACTGCCATACAATGACCAAGCGTCACAGGGATACCTAGAGGAGCCCTTGCTTGGGAGTTATGGCCTGAAGCCTCTCCAAAAGCCATGCCAAAATTTTAGATTACCTGGCACTTTAGTACACTTCTGCTCAACTTTCTTTTCTCTCCTTCCCTCGGGCTCCATCCTCCTCTAGTTCCCTCTGCATTTCCCCTAATACATCCCTCGCATGGCTACTCCTACCTTGGCATCTATTTCTCAAAAGATCTGGATTAACATAAACTATATATCTCCATCTTCGAGATAGAGAGGCTCACAGAGGTTAGGCATTTTCCCAAGGTCACCCAGCAATACAGATACTGAATCCAGATTTTCTTGGGCTTCAATTGCTCTAGCCAAAGTAATTCTGATTTGGTCCAAAACCATGATGTCCAGGCAAAACTCCGATGCGGTTGGGCCACCCTCTGTGCTTTGTGAAGCCAGGGAGTTAAGTTCTAGAACCTAGGGTTTCCTTTGTGTGTGTTCGCCCAGATTGATGACCAGAAGGTCTCTCCTATAAACGTCATACTTCTCATGTGTTCTGGATCCTCAGGTATGTCAATAAATAGGCTTGCCTGATGAGGCATATGCTTTTTTCAGTTTAAGACTAACAGCCTTTGTCGGCGTACTTTCACCTTCATTATATTATGAAATTTATGCATGAATGTTGCATAGCTCAGCCTTCTACCTTCATGTAAGATTTTTTCATGGCCGTAGATAAAACTGCGGATCTGTTTTAACTAGCTTGTGACCTTGAAATGTGAACTCTCCATACTAAGGATTTCTACTTCACACTCTTGGGTGAAGCCTTCCCATGTGTTCCAGAAAGGATGAGGTAGCTGCAAGAAAGCATTAGGTTGGGTAGTCAAACATCACAGCCTGGATGACCATCTTTTGTTGACAGGATGTCTAAACCTGCTTCAGTTTGGCAGGAAGCAAGGTACATCTACATGCACCTATGTGGAAACACTGCCAAGAAATACCTAAGTGAAAACACCCAGATGCAGCAAATTTGTAGCTTGTACTTTTTTATAAAACAGTTTATTTCCATACAAGGAGGATTTCTGGATATTTTTATCTCAGGCATGGGATTTAGAAATCTAAAGTAGGAAGAGAACTTCATTATATGGCAATACTTTCAGGGAAAAGATAGTTATACTTATTACCTTAATAGTTATTAAGAGATTTTATATGGATTAGATAGATATTAGGTATTAGTTCAACTCCCAAACGTCTCCTAGCACATAACTGCTGAACATTTAATACTGGCCAGAGTCTACAAAAAACACCCACACAAAAACGAACAAGCGAAAAAGACACCACGTAGCATGAAAGCATCTCATGCTTTTTGGATGCACGGGGTTACCGGGCCTCTCGGGGCTTTCCAATCTGCCACCAGCTCTGCTCTAGGAGTGATCCTTCCTCCACGTGAATTGCCATCCCACAATTGCAGGCATTTCCAAGGGATTAGGAGCCTCACCTCTGGACCTCCTCACACCCTGCTAGGTGTGCTCTAATCACCCCCGGCAGGCCCCGGCTGTCATGCATCATTACCTAAATATATTGCTCTGCAGCACAGTGGGAATAAGGCAATAAAATGCTATGGACAGAGCACAAGGCTAAGACCTTAGCAGAGCATCAAAAGAAAGGTCATGGTGACTGGGAATGTGACTCTTTACTGAGCGATCTGGCACCGTACCTGTGCTTCAATTTGGCTGGGCATCAGAGCAGGAGGAGAAGCTACAGCGAGACCTCCGATCAGCTATGCACTCAGCCTCCTCTCAGAAGAGTCTTCTGGAAGGAAGGGAGGGAGGCAGAAGCTCACTGGACATAGAAATGAGCATCAATGAAGCTCCTATGAAGCAGCAGCTTGGTTTGATTAGCTCCTGCAGAAACGGGGCTTTCTGCAGGGAGTATCCTTAGACAGAAGAATTGCTCCCGACAAAACTGCCTCTGTAGCATCCCTGGTGGACCTGCCAGGAAAGGTCAGCTGCCCCAGCTTCCTGGATTTCCTGAGACCCAGGGACTCCTAGCTGTGGTCACAATTTCTATGGCTCCGACATCACCCCGTGCTGGGAAGACCCAGGGGGCATCTGCCCCATCCCGTCTGCCTTCGCCACTGCCTTGAGTTGACTTTCAAAAACAGCAAGTTGTGTCACAGAACGGATACTTAGATGCTCCTTCCCAAGAGAAGAGGAAGCTGCAGGAAGAAAAACTCCTTGGTGAAAAACATAAGGGGATCCTAGCTAGAAGATGAGGGAGCATAGCCCTTCAGTGGGACTCGGGTACGATGCCATCCTCCAGTTCGCAGAAGACATAAAAGTAGCAGAAATTCCCTGTGCCCATGTTTATGGGCATCTGTCAAAACAAAGACCCGAGAAGGTATTGTTGCTTGTACTATGCTCATGTTTCAATCTCCATTAGAGGAAAGAAAAAGTCTCAGCGATCCCCTTTTAAAACTTGTTTGCTAAAATGCACGAGAAAACGTACCACCAAAGCAGGTGAATTGTCATAAACTAAGAAAAGACGCAACAGAAAGAAGAAAATCTAGCTCTCTCTGCACTAAGAGAGGCTAGTCAAAGAAGTTTGGCTTGGCATTCATCTCATCAGCCAGGCTGCCCCTGAGGTTCAGAGAAAGTGCCCAAAGCTCCCTGTGGGCCCACACGCGCCTATTAAAAACTGCTTTTTCTGCCTTTAACAATCGAGATGAGGCCGAGGAGGAGGAGAAGGCAAGGAGAGCTAAGCAGAAAACTGCAACAGGCTCAGCTTATGGCAGCTGCTGTGAAAAGCGCTGTGCCCCCTTGAGCTTACCCAGATCACAACTCTGAGGCTCGAGGCAACTGTGGCCAAAGGACCACAGGCAGAGAATGCCAGAAATCTCAAAACCTCACCCCCCTTCTAGGGAGATCTTCACCCTCCAGAAGCTACCTTCAGCCTCGTAACCGAGCTAAAGTCTACCCTGATTTGCCTGGGGCCCCTAGCACATCACCAAGGCAGCATCCCAGAGGAAATCCTCAACTCACCTGTATGGGATCAGGGCATCCCGGGGCTAACCTGCCAAATAACCTGTTTGCAGTCAGGTTTTCAGTCCTAGATCTTAAAAATGCGTTTTTTGTATGCCTCTCGATCCCTACTTGATTTCGAGCGGCAGAAGCTTAAGGATAAAGGTCCTACTCTGTGCACTGAGGGCTGCCCTGAGCATTTCAAAATAGTCCCCATATCCTTAAGAACTCCTTCGCAGCTGACCTCGCTGGGCTCTACCTGCGGGGCCCGTGACCCCCAGCCGCCCTAAACTTGCCGAGTGTGAGCTGAGCCTGTGTTTGCAGAGAGCCAGTAAGCCATCTTGCCCTCCTCATAACGAACAGGCAGGCCCTCTGACTCTCTCATGACCGGTTATTTTCTCTCCAGTTTGTTCCATCTTTCCATCCCATAATACGGCTTGAGTCCCAATGCATTCTGCTATTAGCCCCCTTAGAATCCCACCCAGGACGCGAGAAACCATTGGCTGGTGAGAGGAGGCAGTTGGGTATACCATTTGCTTTTTTTGAAAAAGATCTGCCCTGTAAGGGACTAAGGGAACCTTGCTCCCAGCACCGCCCTAGAATACGTTCCATACCTAGAACCCCATGGATCACCTGAGAAGTGCACCAAGCCACGTTTTATGTCCCCAACCTTTTAAGGACACTGTTCCTTAAAAAGAGCCTAGTTTCTTTACTGCAGGTTCCTTTCCTCTAGCCCAATCATGGCAACACCCAGGGCTGACATGATTTCCCAGGAGATTCCCTCCCTGAAGTTTCTGTGCACCACATCCTTTCTGTTGTTAGGCAATAATCTAGGCAGGACGTGAAAAGCACAGACACCCGGGAAGATGGGCGGGTTGGCTCAGCAGCACTGGGATGGCAGCAGACCATCCGTCTTCAAGGACCCTGACGATGTGTGGGGACAGGTCCCCTGGCGCCAAGGGGTCAGTGCTTGGAAAGGCCGGCCAGCGACCCGGGACGCTGGGCACTGGCATGGAAATCTGCCTTTTTCTTCTCTTCCTTAAAAATGGTGATGCTTCTGACTGAGAAGTAGATTGGCGAACAATGGTGTATACATATGATCAGACATCGTGCTACAGAAAGGAATGAAGTCCTGAGGCATGCAATACTGAATGATACTGCAGGACATTTGGTGAGGCGAAATAAACCAGAAACGAAAGGACCATTATTGTATCAATTCCTTTAGAGAATGCTTATAAAGAAGGAAGGGGCCTACATTGTAAGCACTTATAGTAGACACATTTGGTCCAGAGTGGTAATTATTACATAAAATAGCCTCTCAAAATCCAGAAATATGTATAACCTGGTATTTAGAGATAAGAACGAAGCTGATCAGGTCGGGATTAAGGAAATTCAGACGCAGGGGTAAGGAAGACATTGTCTAGATTTTAGAACCATACCTATTCTTTGAGACTAAAGGAAGAAAGGTTTATTTTATCTGGAACCTAAATTTTCTGCGGCACATAATCTAACCCAACCTGTCAAGACAGCTCATCTGAACAACTGAAACACAGGGAGCCCAGAATAAGAAAGAGGGCTTTTAATCCTGTATAGCTTAAGGTAATGCCTAGATACATCCTTGACTATATTAAGCAGAGAATCAAGAAGTATTGGCAAAGTCCCTTGAGGGATGGGAGACAAAATACGGAACTATTAAACTTAACCACCAGGAAACTCCTGAAACTATCAAACATTAGGGACATCCAAATCAATAGCCAAGCCCTTGAGGTTTAGTCTTGTGAAGCTTATGTAGGTAGTGAAGAAGCTTAGTCCACCTATAGGCATGCCTAAGAGTTACTTCTGGAGGACCTCTTTTGTTGCTCAGATGTGGCCTCAGTCTCTCTAAGCCCAACTCTGCAAGAGAAATCATTGCCCTTCCCCCTACATGGGGCATGATATCTAGGGGTGAAAATCTCCCTGGCAATTTGGGAGATGACTCTCAGGGATGAATCTGGCCCTGGCACCATGGATCAACAATTTCATCCTGACCAAAAGGGGGGAAAAGAAGTGTAACAAATAAGGTCACAGTGACTGAGGGAGTTCAAATAGAGTCAAGAGGCTACTCTGGAGGTCACCCTTATACAAGCTTCAGTTAGACATTGCTACCCATCATAACTTGCCAAACCCAACCGAAACCATTCCAGCCAATCCTAAAGAACACCTAGGGCATGATATAAGATTCTACAAATGTTCCATGCACTAGGGTAACTTTCCAGAAACCTACAACCTCCAGATGGGTCCTTACACCAGATAAGTCCTGAAACCTAGAGGGCCCAGCCTCTCCAAAACATCAGCTGGTTTCATCTCCCTACCCCATAGTGTTGTTGTTGGCAGCCCCTTCCAACCTGAAAAAGTTAGAATGGCCATAGCTCAAACACCCCTAAAGAGTGGGATAGAAAGATCAAAGGTGAAGGCGGAGCTATACAGATAAGGTAGGGCTTAACAAACGAATATGATTGCTGAATCATTATATTGATATTTCTTTCAGTCTCCAGTATCTTAGAGCAGCTAGAAGTAAAAGCCTAAAGTTACAGAATTGTAACCCATACCAAACTGATATCTGTTCTACGACTAATTGTCACAATGTTTTTTGAAGTTTTGCTTTCTTGAATGTTATTTTTCACAAGATAGAAAAAAAAGTCAATTGTAATGATAAAAATATATGTATATTTTCCTTCTAGCTTCCTATATTTTGGAGCAGCTAGAAGGAAAAATCTGAGATGATAACATGGCAGCCCATGACAAACTCTGGGATCTGTCCTGTAGCTACTTGTTGAAGAGTGCTCTGAAAACTACTGCTTCTTTCTTTCTTTGCTTTGTATATGTGTCATATTATACAATAAAAAAATGTTAAAAAAAAAAAAAGGATGGTGCTTCCAGTATTCCAGGGGACAGTCCATTGGGCTGCCTGCTACAGAATTAGGATGAGCTTCTCATCGCAGAGCTAAAAAGGAAAAGGCTTAGCCACACGTCGCCTGAAGGATGGCCAATATTGGCCCATGACTACAACACTCAGCTATAGCCCTATTTTACAGTTAGATCTCTTTTGTAAAAAGGAAGTAACATGGCAAGAAATTCCTTGTGTACAGTTTTTATGGACTTGTATCAGAATAAATCCATGAAGGGCTCTTGCAGATTTCCTCATGACCTTCTTCATGGAAGGAGACAGCTATTTTTTAGAGGACCTTTTAAGTAGCCATCCCCACTGCAATCCCATCCCCAAACCTGAAGCACCTCTAGCCACCCTAAGGTCGAATTCCTGGCCCCCCAACACCTCAGCACCCTTTATGCTTCCATTCCACCCTGGCAAACCATACTCACAGTGGGCTCCATACCATGCAATGGGGAAGAAAAAGGATGGTGTAGAACTATCTGCATTCACTTTTTCTTTTTTTTTCTATGGCTGATCTGGCACAGCATGGGAGATTCTCAGAGGATCCCTCAATTTACGAAGGAATTTGGAAACCTAGTAGTAGCCTTTGAATTCACTTTGGGTAGGAGGGGATCTGCAAATAATTCTTTCTGCACTCCTGAGGGAAAAAAAATGTAGAATTTGGATCAGAGTTAAAACATGGCTTTCCTGGGGTACATAGTAGTTTCAAACCAGCACACTGTACTTCCGTCCAATCTTGTGGGAGCAGCCATCCGTTTTAATCCTGATTCACTGCTGCAGCTTGGAAACTTTTGATTAGATTATCTCTGCAGAGATGTAGCAGGCCCAATTGCGGGTGTGATCTTTTGATTAGATGGAGACATGACTCCACCCATTCCAGGGGGGTCAGATTAGTTTACTGAAATTCTTTAGAAGAGGAAACATTTTGGAGAGAGTCAGAAAAGATGGAAACAGAGCCAAAAGAAACCTCAGAGCAGAGCTGACCCAGATGCCAACATTTGGAAAACAGAGACACAGATATTTGGAGGTACTTAGAGCCCAGTAGACATTGCCATAAGATGTTAAGCAAGCCAGAACCTGGAGAGAGCCAACGGAGAAGCCAAGAGATGAAAGCCAGCCCCAGAGAAGCAAAGTGAGGAACCCCCACAGGGACAGAGGCTCAAAGCAACAGAGCCCAGGAGCAAGGGACCAGCAGATGCCAGCCACGTGATTACCCAGTTGACAGAGGTGTTCTGTACCCAATGACCTTCCTTAAATTAAGGCATCTTTCCCTGATGCCTTAGTTTGGACATTTCTATAGGCTTAGAACTGTCAACTTGTAACTTAGTTTTGAAGCTGTCGGAATGCGATATACTGGAACTGGAATAGCTTTATGAAAAGGGGGAATTTACCAACACACAGGGCCATGCAGACAAACCTGTGGGCCAGCAGCCTGCCCAGTGTGCAGTAGGACAGTAGCAGTTCCAAGTGCTGGTCCAAATGGGACCTGTCGGAGGTGTCAGGCAGACGAAGTTCAGAGAGCCCATGATAGCTTTTCTAATAGAGGAAATAAAAATGTGTACCATAAACCTGTAAATTATATGTATGAGTATAACTCAGGAAAATAAGAACCCAGCCCTGCTTCAAGGAAGGCTGGTGGAGGCTATGAAAAAATAAAGCCAAGTAGACCCTGAGTCTACTAAGGGGCAAATACAGCCGACTGACCAATAAAATCCGTCTTAAGCATTAAGAACTTCATCTTCAAGGACTTTTTTAAAAGTCCTCATTGATGAACACATTATGTTCTACCCGTTAGTGAACATAACCCCAGTAAATGTGTAGAGGTAAAACTGGACAAAACTTCTACAAGAGTTTATCAAGTATTTTTTTCTAAAAGTAGCTTCATTCACCAAAGAAAGAAAGCAAAATACGCTCTAGTCAGCTAAACTAGAGTGACACCAAAGCCCTTGCCCCCCAGGGACTTTAGCTCAAAAAAGTAAAACTAATTGCCCTCCCCTGATCTCTAGAACTAGGAAAAGGGCAAAAGCTATTTCCTACTCACGTATGCTCACACAACAGTGTAAAGAGCAAGGGCCTTTTCCCAATTAAATGCCACCAAAAAATCCTCAGTCTCTTAAATGCCATGCTCTTACCAACAAAAATAGCTATAATTCATTGTCCTGGCCAAAGAAATACTAACACCTCTCAAGGGAATAACCAGGCCAGCCGCTAAGGCCACAGTGCAATCAATTGAGCCCCTTTTCTAAGTCTCATTCCCATAACCCCTTAACTTGGCACAGGCACCCTCTTAGTCCCCAGTTGAACAGAAATGAGCCACCCAGCTGGGATTCACTCTTAGACGTAAAGGATGGTTGTTTCCCTCTCTCATTCCCAATCTCACTTGTCCAATGCCTCTCCTAGGCCTGGTCACTTCTACCCTTCTCTTATTATTGATTGGCCCTTGCATTTTTAAGCTTCTCACCAAATTTCTCTCTTCCAGACTAAAAGCCTTTCATTCACTCCAAACTAATGCGAATGCAAAGATTTTCAGCTGCTGTGACCGCCCCCTGGACTCCTCCCATCTCAACTTAAATGATGTCTCCAGAAAACCGTCTTATCACATAGAGTCTTATACCCCCTGATAAGCAGGAAGCAGCTACCAAAGAACCTCATCCCTCAGCAACCCTTAAGATTAAGGGGTGAGAACTGTGAGGGGGGAAGTTGAGGCAGACTAGGACGGGGAGAGGGAAGAGATGGTTAAATCAAGGTCAGGACAGCCCTGTTCTGGCCAGGCAGCCTGCCTGGGGCTACCCCACTCACGGAAGACACCTGGTAGCAGCCCAGCCACCTGAGCCAAATGACTCCCACCTGAGTGGGTCACCCACAGAGAAGGGTGGAGCCAACTGACCCACCCAAATGCACCATCTCCCACCGGGCACTTGCCCTGGGGAGAATGGAGTATAGGAGAAAGAGCCTGGAACAAGGAAGGGAAAGGGGATAAGTAAAGCTAATCTATAAAAGCAAAGTGGCCCCCATTACAGGGACCTCTCGCCGCTGACATTTCTTTACTCATGCGAGTACCTGCGCGTCCTTACACGTGTTCAATAAGCTCTGCCTGTCCCCACCCCCCCAAAAAAAAGAGCCTGAAATTTTAGCATGGGTTGTAGATTATAGCCTCAATGGTGGAATTCCTGATTTTGATCATGGACTGTGATGTATGACCATCTTATATTTACGAAATAAACAATGGGGTAGAGTAAGTGGGCATAAGACCCTCAATTTACTCTGTCTCAGAAAAAAGGCATCTTTAGAAATATGAAACGAACAGGATAAAATATGAACAATTGAGTCTGGGTAAAAGGTATATAATTGTGTAATATCCTTACAACTTTCCTGTAAGTTTGAAAATATCTAAATAGAGGTACAAAAGTCAAGCCGTACTTAAGTACATCACAGAATACCATTTTTTAACTTCATTCTAATAGAAGCATACGAGTAGAAAGTCATTATGCATCCTCATATTTTAAATAGTGGTTCTATCAAGAGTCAGGTCCCAAGACTAGTTTTCCACATTAGGACTTCTCTCAACTGTTTGTTTTTATAAAAGTGTACAAGTCATAAACTCCAAAGTGAATTTAAGAGGGAAACAAATGCCGAGACTCACTCTTTAAAATAGAGGACATGAACTCAAGATGCAGACCAGGGATCAAAAACTCAAGTTCTGCCTTGTTATTGGGAGCCTGAGCAGGAGAAATCTTCAAGGACTGTCTGGAGAATGAGGTTCCATCCACCTCCCTAGATGCTGAGCTTGGCCACATGCTCAATTCTTGGGCTACATACTTGGATTGGCATTTCAGGTTCTTGGAAGGATGGTCTTTGCTCGAGTTGAGAAAGCCACTTACCATCACCTACTAGAAAACAACAAACATGAGAAAAGCAACACTAAATAAGACCACAAGTTTGGGAATTCAATAGATCTGGAGTTGCATATTAATTCTGTCACATCCTCCTTGCAAGATCTCAGGCACACTTAAGCGCAAGCTGGTTTCTTCCACTGTAAGATGGAGAGTCTAAGACCTACCTAATGCTTTGTGGATTAAATGAGATGACATGAAGACACTTGCTCAGGGTTCAAAGTAAAAGTAGTATTGGCACTATTGGTGTATTTTATGGCTCTCAGCTGTTAGCCCATTGGGATGCTCTTATTCCTTCTGAAAAAGCTTGAGCTTAGTTTAGCAATAGTGTTAGTCTCCATGGAATATGCTTTGCTTTTGGCCGACAGTAAACTTGGAGCCATTTGCGTGTGCAGAACTTATTTTGGTTTCAGTTGACTTATGTTCTAGCTGTATTTGCAAAGGCTATATTTTATCATTTTGAATTATGGATTTTCAAGAAGAAAAACATGGTAAGCACTACAAATACATCAAGGCAAAGACGTATGAAGAAAGAGTTGGCCATCTTCCTTACCATTCCTCCATTTCCAATCCCCTGTAGGTTTGGCCAACAGCATCAGCCTGGAGTGTGTGTCCTCCTTTCATGGCTCTCTGGTCTCATGAGACAGAATTTGTTTGGCTTTATGGGAAAGGGGAAGCATACAAATGTTTGGGAGCCCAATGCTCAGTAGGCAAAGGGTTGGATATAACATTTTATGCTTACTAGAAAACTGAATCAACCCCATACATCAAGTATCAGAGACTATCACACCAGTTAAATTTAAGGTCATGTGTGTAGATAGAGAATCCAACCAGAAGGCCAAAGTTCTGAGATGCAACCGAGTCTCCGAATGAGCAATGTAGCTTCTGAGCATAAGTTTTTTATCGATAGTATCAGCAGCACATGACCCAGCCCAGCTTAAAGTTAGGAGTCCCAAAGGAGACCAAACAACATTTTTAAAACCCAATCTGTGAGTCCAGTCCGTATGAAACGCTAAACCAGCAAATCCCTGGATATGTCCTAGCATGTTCCCAGAAGGGAACACAAGTGGAAGAAAGTTTAGAAACACTAGTCTATTCAACTAAACATAAGACATAAGCTGGAAAACATCTCAGATACAGATATGAGACTGCAGAAAGTCATCCATTAGGAGACAAATAGAAACCACATTGTTAGAATTGTTTTAGAAACAGCTGTCTAAGGAACATTGTGGAAGCTCACACTGCATCCTGGGGGACAGGTGTTACAGTACCTGGGAAGCCTCACAACTCTTTCTGCTTCAAGAACCCCACAGTAGGGTTTAGGGTATAGTGGACCCATTAATCTGAATGGCTGAAAGGCTTCCAGATATGTCACTGAGGTTCATAAACACGTACTGGGAGGGGGAGTGTATTAATAAAGCCAATTCAAAGCATGGACCAAACCCTTGAGCCAAACTGAGTTAGTTTGACGGAGCTAATGCTCTGGCCCCCAGCTTAAAGCCTGGATATCACTTAAGATGTTTCCCCATTGGTAGTATTCTCCCATTTGAGTTGCTGCTGAACCGAGGACCTTGTTTTACCTCGAATCAGGTCTGGTGACTGGCTCCTAGATGTCTACTGTCTACTCTCCACTCTCACCCTCTCTGTTCTCATCTACTTTTCCAGCCTCAACACGTAGAGCCTCCTGTCTGCTCTCCCCACTGCATCTACTTGGACCTCTTCCAATATTGCTTACTGAGCACACATTCTCACAATCAGGTCTTCACACTGGCCTTCTCCCTGTCTGCAGTGCTACTTTGTCACTGCTGCTTTGACGACTGAACCCCCAATGCATCCTTCTAGTCTCAGCAGGAGCACCTCTCCTTGAAATCCTTCTCTACCTTCCCAGATAGGGGACAGTGAGCAGGACATCTAACCTCAGTGCTATGTCCTGCCCTTCCTAGACTTTGTCATAGTTGCAAGTCTGGGATTTGTGTGACAGAAGGTAGTATGAGAATCCAACCACCTGGCCCACACTAGCGTAACCCATCAAGCCTGGCATATAGTGTTGCTCAAACTGGCCAAACAAATGGCCATCACAGAAGATCTCCAGTCCCAACTCTTACTAACAAGCTTTTTTACTTGGAATGCCCCTGCAGTTTGCCAAGACCTATTGATGTCATAGAACCCATAACAATTCAGCATGCAGTTACACTGCCTTTAGCAGGGTACCTACCCTACATCTCCCCAAGGGCCCTAAGAAAGGTATATGCCCCAGACAGGTGACAAGAGGCAAAGAAGTTTAAGCTGGACCACTAGTCAAAAACTTCAGTTCTCAAATCTAAAACTGATTTGGAGCACTGAGCGACATATTCCTTAAGTTACCTTCAGACCATGTCAGGGGCTGCCCCTTATTCAGTATGCCATCTTAACCTTTCCTCTCAAAATAGAGACAAGCCAACGACTTGCACTCAAAGGCTGAACTCGAGAGCTTCTCTCCAGGGTGGTGTAGTATCCTGCAAAGATCCATCAACGGAAGGAAGCTGGAGACCCTGGAAATGGGCTCATCAGGAGGAGGGAGATGAGTTTGCAAAGGAGCCTGTGGGCACTGAGTAAAGGGAGCAGCTAAGAACAAGCCTGCCCTTAGAAAGCTTAAGGTTTTGAAAGTAGAGACAGCAACAGTGGGACGATGATGGGGACAAGAGATAACAAGCAGAGAAAGCACCTCATGGAAGGAGGACTCAGGAGGTGGCATCTTCTGATCTGGGCTTGTCCCTGGATCCCGGTTTTCTCATTTTATAGGATATTCATGAGGTTATTCAATGAAGTCGCTCAGGGCCACCCTACCTTATGTTCTCTAAGCCACTTAATGTCACAACGGAAACATTCTCCCATACTTCCCTTTTTCAAAGGAAAGCCTCTCGTATCCCAGCACAAGCACCCCGTTTCTCATCCTTAGTGTTTACTAGCTCGCGAACAACCTGCGGTCATGACGCATCACGTTTGAGACATCTCCTTCCTCCCATTTAATGCAAGCTGTCTCAGCTTCCTTCCATGTTCCCTATACCTAGGAAACCCAAAAACTGGGGCTTTTCTTTAAATTCTTTGCAACATTGAGAAGGAAACAGAACTAGGGCTCAGTTCTTGCTGAACAGGACACGTCTGAGAAAGTTCTTCAAGGCTGGGGAGACTGCTTATGCCAGGACGCCTGATCACCGTCCTCTTACATTTCCTCTGGGACAGGATCAAAGGAATATTCCTCCCCAGGGCCAGCTGCCAGCAACCTGGGCTCCGTGGATGGCTCCCTCTCCTGTCAAGTAGCAGATCAGGTTCACGGGAGTGTTAGTCATGCTCCTGGTTTCCTCGGCTTTTATAACCAAGAACAGCAACCCCGGGATGGAGTGACCACAGCTTCTCTGTAGGCGACTCCTTAGAGGTACCACCTGCCTGGTCTTAGCTTTATGCTCCTTGAAGCCCTTGACAGGAGGCTTCTGCCCCTCTCCAGTACCCTCTGTGAAGGGGAGGTGAAGGTCAGTTACGTTTACCCTACACTTCCCACAGGCCCAGAGACCTCCAATGCTCACAGTGAGATGACCATCCCACTAAGGTTCTTTTCCCTTGGGAGCAGTTGCTGGATCCCCAACTGGAAGCGAGTGATGGGCCAGCCAGGCTGGGCCTTTTGCTCAGAGAAGCAGGCCCTACCTGTGCGAGGTGATGCCAGGCCAGCCTTCCAGAAAAGGTACTTGCTGTAAAGAATGTAGTGAGCTCAGCCTCAGCTGTTAACACTTACTGTTAAGGGACCTTCTTCTTGGGACAGCCCAAGACAATGATTAAGCAAAGCATGGGTAACTAGGACAGTCCTCAGCCAACAATTGAGCGAGGCAGCGGTCCAAGAACCTAGCTCCATACAGGACTCCTCATGTGCCATCTTTGCTCCAGAGCTCCCCACTGGGCTGCCAGAGACTCTACAGGTAGGCAAGGGCTGACAGGTCCCCCTGCCCAATCCTGCTTCCTCCCCCTCTTTTCCTTCAGGTGTCACTCCTCAGTAGACCTTTGACATGCCTCACTCCACGTCAGCCTGTTTTCTGGAGAACCCAACCAGCAACATAAGTAAACTGTAGTTTTGAGGCCAAGACTAGAAACAGCCAAGATAGAATACAGACAGTGATGCCACCTCCTGCCCTCTACTCCACCCCATTACAGAGAAAGCCACACCCTTCTGTAGATTCTAAGGCAATTCTCTGGGATGCTGAGAAATTGAACCAGACACTGGGGGTCATGAAAGTGTGAAGAGCTCAAACCAGCAGAAACAAGCAGCTAAGTCGGCATACTAAATCGTGGGGCCATCAGCACCACCCTTCCCTGCTACCAGAGTTCAACCTGCCTCATGCATCCTCAAATCACTGCTCTAATTGCCACTGTCTGATCAGGCTATTTTCCCTGGTCCATATAACTGCCAACTCTTCACCGCTTCTGTGGGTGAAGGTCCTAGTACATTCTTTCCACCCTTCCCTGTGACCCACAACTACATTCTGTTGCCAGGACTAGGTGTGTCAGCCTGGTGGAACATCACAATCCCCTAGTAGATAAATGCCAGTGCGCTCGTTCCCCTATTTTCCTGAGCATATGTAAATATTGGAGATAGTTTGGTTCAGGTGGACAGGCCACACCCTGGTGGTATATCTGTCCTTGGCCTAGAGAGCATGGGATTCTTCTACTATGGCAGCACATGAACACGAGAAGGAGATGCTGTGCATAGAACATTTCCCTACATGGGCTACAGATAGATTCCCGCTGGCTGTAGGGGGATCAGTGCCCACTAGTGAAGTTGACCTTGCGTCCCTCCTGTGTATGAATAAGAAGTCTTTCCATCAGAGCCCGGTGAGCCATGCTTTTGCTGGTGACCCACATCTGCTTTGGAGCAGGTTGACATCTCTTTAGGAGTCTCTCCTCCCAACCAGTGGTATGGGTGGCATAGATGCTGCCTATGATAGTTGGAGGGAAGTCATACCCAGAGGCAGCCAAGACACAGCTTTGAGTCATAGCCCCGAGTCCGATTCTCCCATTCTTCCCGTTACTTGCTGGGTGATCTTAGCCAGGTTCTACTATCTAAACTTTGTCAGTAAAATGGGGATTCTACCCCCTATCTCATGGGATCAGTGGAAGATCAGCTGATTGTGCTAAATACATGGAGGTCCAGCCACAGAGCTTCGATGGACATTTCAGGAAAGTACCAAGGGTGTCCTGGATGAAGTTGGCCAACTCAGCCAACCTTAAGGGATTTTTCATTCAACCCTCCCATGCGTTTTTTCTGGAATCAGTGCTCAAAAGTCAAGACTCAGGGGTAGGTGATCCAATCCAGCAAGACCTCGGAACACTTATTGAATGTCAAGGTGTAATACAATTCTGGAGCACCAAATGCAAAAATCACATCTGGTTTGCTTATGCTATAAGGCTGCCTTTATCACTGTGCGGTGCCTACTCACTATTGCACGGAAAGAAGTCTGGAGGAGGGGCTGGGACATCTCTCCCCGGGATTAAAAGTTGTGGCAAACCCATAGCCAGATAATTATGTCACTCGTTTTAGCACAAGTGCCCCTAAAAAAAAGTGTTGCTCTATGAAAGACAGGCAGCATGAATAGCATATATTTCAACACGAGTGAAAGTAGCAAATTGGGACTTTCAAAGACGACTTCTTGGAGCCCCTCAAGATGTCTCTGCCCTTTAGTTTCTTATCCTATTGCTTTTCTCCCGTTCTTCCCAAAGATGTCTGGTAATGCTCAGATATTCTAACCTGGGTCAACCATCATGATTCCTTGTGGAAAGTGACCTTCAGCCCTTCGTACCTCAAGTTCTGAATGCACAATAGTTGGAGAGTTGTCCCCTTGTACAAAGGGGATGACCACAGCTAAAAAGCTTTTCAAGGACACTGCAGATAGGAGCAATGCTCAGGCTCAATTCTTAGCCCGACATGTTTGTGAACAGGTAGAGTAGACATCAGTAGCATCTTACTGTAGGAATGACAGCCTGGCACATGTTAGGTGCTCTAGTGTCTACGAGACCAATTGCATTAGATGCCAAACATCCGGCTGGCACTAGAGGCGTCTCATCCCCAGAAAGGAATTCCCAGATCAACTGCTATCCCACGGCAGAGCCCTACGGGGAGGTCCTTCGGATTAGATTGACATCTTGTTTTCTGGTCTTCACCAGCTCTCCGGAGGCTGTCTACTCCCTCAGCCCCCTCCTGTTCCGTTATCAGCCTTGGGTTGGGGGCTGATATTAAAAGGGTTGTGATAAAGCTCCCTAAGTGGCAGCAAGCTGTAAACATTCCCACTGATTCCACTCGATTAGCTGGCTGGGAAAATGCCTGAAGAAGGTCCTGGCTTGTCACCGAGAGACAGGCAAGGGTGCCACACAGAGCTGTTGAAAAGCAAGTCAGATGGGGCCACCACGGTGGAGTTATATAAAGCCCTTGGCTCCGAGACAGAGGCCTCTGCGGCATCACATGTGCGATCTGCCAGGGTGGTTGTAGGTTTAGGATTTGATAGACAGACATAATGTGGACACATTCATAAGCCCAGATAAGTGAATGACTTATTAGTGGCAAGTAGTGATAGATAAAGCTGATGTGCAAAATCCTGTCCAGCATTCCAAAGCCACGAGCGATTTGGTTTACATCCCATCCAAATAGCTTCCCTGTTAGTAAGCTGCAGTTTCTAAATGACATCCACTGAAGGGGTATGGGGATGGCCTGGAGAGTAAAGGATTAACCATTTGCTGGGCACGACCCTATTTATCTTGGACTCTAGAGCTGAGGGTTCTCAAAATAAGCAAATGTTGTCTTATTTTGACTTTTTATAGTTCAGGTGACAGCTGTTCCAAGACTCAAACTTACCCAGGGTAACAAGGAAGAATCTAATGTAAATAGGAGACTCAGATTATCTGTCCCCTAATACAAAACAATGCTCACCCAAACATTTTGTGAGGAATGCCACTTGGGAATATATACACAAATGTGTCGAGTCTATTGGTGATTTAGGAAGCATTTAGTAAGTGGCTCAGGAAGTATCAATAGGTCTGACAAAATAGATCTGTGCTGGGAAAGTTAACCGAAACTTTAAAAGCCTGCCAATGGATTGGGGTTTGAATGTTCTAGATAGGTCATGAAAAAGATTTGAATTCCCTGGATGACTGCCCAGTTACATTCTGCCTTTAGGTCCCTGAAAAGGACACCATTGCCCTTTTTGGAAGGCACTTTGGCAACAGCTAGTAAGGCAATTATGTCTGTAACATTCTTCAAGCCAGTAGTCCCACTTCCTGGGAATCCACCTCATTGTAATAAAACCACCAGTTTGCAAGGACATGCATGCGATGATGGTTATTGCAGCGTTGTCCAGGGGCCAAAGCCAAGAGAACCAATTGCCCCTAGTTTGGGGAATGGGTGAATTTTAGTCATGGACTAAGTGGACATTGAAATGACTGAGCTAAAGTCCATTGACTTGGGTTGCCACGAATTTCTTATTGAATTAGAAAAGCCAGGCCCAAAAGAAGTGGCAGATCCCCTATTGATGATTGTACATAGGTATTTGGCTGTATGAATTAAGAACATAGAATACAGTCCAAGTGTATATCCTGGGGGGAGGTAGGCACAAAGAAGGGACAGGTCTTCACACACGGGAAGACCAGAACTGGTGCATCTAGAACTCCTTACGTTGACCTAAGGTCTTAGACCAAAGTCAGATGCCGACTTCCACAAGTTAAGTGAAAGTCCGTTCATCTAGGCCCAGCCATCGCCGTGTGAGTTGACCAGAGGCAGGCAAGCAGATCAGGCTGGAGCCTTGCTCCCAAGTCTCTCACACTCTTCACTCAGATACTAGAAAGACAAAGTAGCCTTAAGTAGCTTTTCCCAGACCACACACAGTGTCCTTTTAAGAGATACTAATCACTTTGCCTGCCCAAAGGCCCGGGGAAGTGAAACTACCCAGACCTCAGGCCCCTGCTAGCCAGGTGGTCATGGTTTTAGGGATCTTGCTATCCAGGTCCTGGCTAACTGGACAGCAGTGGTCCACCTGATCTGAAGCGGCTCTCCTGTGGTTGGGCTGATTCCTGAGATAACCTGGTATCGAGGGAGAAGCTGGGTCAAGCTAAAGGCATATTGGAATTAAGGTCGAACAGACCAGTCAGCAGCCACAGAAGTTGAGAGGTTGTTTTGATACAGAACAAGGGCCGAAGGAGACGAGTTGCAAGGGAAGCAGAGCTAAAAGAAGAGACTTGGATAAAGTAAGAACAGCCAGGCCTCCTTCGCTTCACAGTCTGTAATTCAATTCCACCTGAACCTTTTCGACACCCAACCCCTTCTGCCTGGAATTCCTCGAGGGTAGCCATTGATAAACAAAGGGCCAATACTTCGGACGATCATCTATCCAGCGCTAACAGCTGGGCTCGGACACGCGTCTCTAACAATTCTGAAGGCAGCAGTCACTGGCTTCCACCAAGGATTCGTGTCTGGTAGCTCCCAGAAAGTTCCCAGGGCAGGGGGCAAAGCAGAGTCACACGGGGCACGTTGCAGGGAGAAAGCTCAGAAGGTGAAGCCCATATGTAGTTAGTGGTCGGGAAAGTCTTATTTCTACAGCAATTTGGAAGTCCACATTGAGAAGAACTTATCTTCTACTCACTTCCCTGAACTGGGATGGTCTTCACCGACACTAACAATTATTGGCTTTATAAACAGAATGTGGCCATATAGACCTTGGAAGCTACATAAACTTCTGAACCTTGGTTCTTCATCTTAAGGTGGGTATGTAGTACAGACCCTATGGATATTGACACTTTCAGAATTTACATTAATTTTGACAGGGCTGAAGGCATTTGAGTGCTTATCATTTTAACTTCCATTGGAGCCTTGAGCTCTAGGGTGTCACTTGCTTATATTATTTGGGTCCCTTTCAAGCTACCACTCCCTACATATAAGGAACATTCTCAGCATGCCCCACCAACTACCATAATGCCCTGCATTTAAGGGCTCAAATATGCCAACCAGATCTGCCTCTATAGGACATAGATGTGTCTTCAACACATTTATATCTGAAGAGAGATCAGCTTAAGTATAAGCAGATAGTCATGGAACTGGTGCAGCCAAATCCAAATGGTTGGGCCAGTTGTACACGCAGCTTCATGCTAACTCAGACCCCCTTGAGATTTTCTCTCAAAGCCTGAGCCCTAAGGAAATATTATATACTTGGCTATTAGTAGTAGTCCCCACTGAGAGTCCATCTTATGGGCCTCACATGTTCACACATGACTGCATTTAAAACTTACAATTGTTTCCCTTTCACAGCTGAGTGAATAAAGGCTAAGTTCTAAAGCTCAGAAGTGGCAGAGCCACATCAAATGTAAAACCGGCCATAGGGCTTGAGCCCACCTCAGATGGACACACAAGGCCCAGCTGAAGTCGGGAACACACTAAGGAAACTTGCTAAGCAGAAATATTTCCAACCCTGGGAACCACTCCACCTCTGTGGCAGGATTCCAGTCACCACATCTGAAGTGACAAATATGTGGCAGTGGGGTTTAAGAGTGATCACAGCCAGCTTTTGACTAGCCCTAGGACTGTGCCATCCCGAGAGGGAAACCCATGTGGTGGTTGTCTGATCTGAATTTCTGTCCCAGGAGCTCTGAGGGAGGGCCTGTATCTCAGGGTCCCATCATTTACCATCTGAGAGGTCACACTGGAGAGAAACCCTAGGGATGTAATTTGTATAGAAATTGATGATATTCAGCATCAGAAATTCAAACTTAAGCTAAGAGCAGTTGAGAACAGAGAGCCAGGAACCTGAGATGAGCATCTTCTAAATCCATCAAACATCTCAGTGAGGCTGATGTCGAACTCTAGACTGAGTTCGCAGTGGCACCCAGGAGACTCCAGTTTCACCAAGGTGCCCTAAGTACTGCTTGACAGTTTAGGAGGCAGCTCCCCAGAGCAAGAAGGGATGCTTAATAACTTTAGAGCAGAAAAGAGAGAATGGTAAGGGCCCAGGGCTAAATTCCCAACTCATCCTTTCAGAACACAAAAGTGAGAGTACAAGATTCTCAATTAGAGCCATTCTTTGCAATTTCCTGGAGAGCAAAGGTAAGGAGTATAGGGTCAGAAGATGACAAATTGCTCAAACAGGCAGAAGACAGAATGAGTATAAAGTCTTCTTCCATTGCTTTGGATACAAATTAGTTTGTCCACAAGCACATACAGGCCTGAGCACTCACCTGCTGGCAGACCTGTGGCCTTCTGCCCCTGCCAGCCAGGAGAGCAAAGTCCCAAGCTGTTGCAGCAGCTTGCTTCTGAAGAGCCCATGACTTCTAGAGATGGGTCATCCAGGGGATCAAATCCCAAGAGCAACCTGGCTACCACTTTCTAGCTCTAGCCAAAAAAAGCAAAACATGTGTTTTGAGTTTGCTTCCATTAAAGCTAGAAAATTGAGGTTATACTAGGTTCAGTTTGGGGTGTATTTAAGCCCAGTATGTTCCACATACCTACTTTTAAGTCTTGGTGTTTCTTCACTTTCCATTAACTCTTAAGAAGTGCATGGATGTGTGGAAGGGCATACTTTGTCTCTTGCCCCAGCTCCCGTGTGGCTTGGCAGGGCACTGCTGACATACCCCAGTCTGAACTGATAACTGAGGGACACCCACCTGTGGCACACCCAGCCTGTAGAAGACATATCTGGTCCATATAGGTTGTTATTCAAAAGCTTGGATTAGTTGCCAACGTTCTAAGAGATAATAGTCCCCAGAAACCAGGATTTCTAGATTCTTTTGAACAATTGCAGTCTATCAACATAGGGTTTGCATTCCTCCATGGCTTTGGAGCTAGGCAGGAACTGTACTTTCCAAACACAGGTCTGCTCCTGGGCAAGCCCCACCAGGCCCACCGCATATCCCTCACCCGTGTGCTACCCAGCTCTTAGTCCTTGGGTTTGAGCTTCCCCAGTTAAAGTTCTTTATAGCACGCTTTAGGTTCCAGGAAGTGGGGGTGGAGAGGGCAGATGTGGCAAAGTCATGTGGCTTGAAGAATACAGCCCTCGCTTTTAAGGCGAGATCGAGGAACAAAAGCCTGGAAAGATGAGCTTTCGCTGACAGCAGTAGGTTCTGCTGCGATAACGTGATCGTGCTTGAACTTTAACACTCAAAACCAGGCGAATGACGACAGAGCCACCCTCCTGCCCCCGTGAAAAAGTTGTAAGACTTGAGGAATATAGAATAGCTCAGTGCCTACCTATACCATTAGACCATACTTAGAGTCAATACGACTAGAAGACTTCTCTTGTACCTGAAATGTTGAATTCAGCAGCTGTATTTTGCCTCTTTAAAGGTGGCTCTAATTACAGAAACCAACACTTGGTGGGGTACACTGGATTCTGTACCCCAGAGGTTGGACATGTTTTCTTGAGCCACGTTCTGGTGTGTATGGACTCACTCCAAGATGATCTTTTCAGGATGTTACTTCAGCTATGGCATGGCCCCCTCTGAATTGGGTGGGCTTTTGTCTAGATTAGTAGGGTCCTTTTATAGGCAGAGTGAAAGTGCAGAGAGAAGTCAGTACTCTAACTGCACTGCCATGTGACAAAAGCCAAGGGCCAAGATTTACCGGCAGCCAGTCCCAGAATGCCACTGCCTTTGGCAAGAAAGCATCACACCTTGCCAACTCTGATTCTGAATTTCTAGCCTCAGAGCCATGAGTCAACAAATTCTGTTTGAAAAGACCCATTGTGTGGTATTTGTTTTAGCAACTGGGTACCTTAACACACGTGGCTTTCCAAGGCCCAGCTTTACCTCCATTAAAGTTGTTAGGCATATTTTTCAACAAGTATACGATGCTGTAGCTAGTAGCTCTATCCCAAGCCATAAATGTGCTTTATTTTTTTTGCATGGGCAGGTACCAGGAATCGAACCCAGGTCTCCGGTGTTGCAGGCGAGCACTCTGCCTGCTGAGCCACTGTGGCCCACCCTAAATATGTGTTTTATCTTTTAATCACAATGACCAACAAATGTAAGGTCACATATTCCAGGAAGTTACTGAGTAAGGTTTGCTTCCTTTCTACCTTTATGAACATCGGCTGATGTTATTTCAGGCTGGGGTCTTCCAAAATAACACTTCTAAGACAACAGTTGAGACCTTGTATGACTGAGGCTCAAGCGTAAAGAGTCCCTTTTGGAGGAAAAATTTGAAGGAACACAATGCTGAGTACACTCATTGTCCAAGCACCTGATCTATAGATCAGGTACTGTTCTACTAGGGTCTTAGTGGGAAACAAGACAGCCAGAGTCCCCCCACCCTCATGGAACCCAGTACCATCAGAGGGAGTATGCCAAGATTTAAAAGTTACTGTGATAAAGGAAACACTTTCCCAGTGAGCTTAGATGAGAGGCAAAGAGTTCAGATCAGCCCAGAGTCTCCTAGGTAGTGAGAAACTAACCTCAGTTCAGTCTTCACCTCTAGCTACAATGGTCAATGGTTTCTTAGCGTCACAAAATGCAGGGAGAGGGGACAATGGAGCAGTGTATGAATGACTTCTCTGCTCATGCCTCTTCAGTAGAAAAGCAGATTCTACGTGGAGTTCAGAATGTCCAAGATGAACATCAGTTATTCCCAAAGCCCTACCCCACCTCGTACTGTCACCATTTAGTTTCCATCTGTCATTCCTATGAAATAAGCATGACTGGTTTGTTTTTTTAAAAACCAAAGCATGCAGCTGAAGCACATGTCAACCCCAAGGTCAGAGCCCACCCAGCCCTGAACTGGAAGCCAAACCTCAGCCCAGCTTGAAAGCACTGGTTCTATCAACTTGATGAGCCTCCAGCCCCACCTGGGCTGCCTTCCACCCACTGCCAGGCTCTCAAAGTCCTTGGCAGCCTGCCGTAGCAGGGGATGGAGCCTTGGGAGAACGGCCAAAAGGGCACAGAGGACGTCCCCCACAGGAAGGGGGAAGAGAGAGCGAGAAATGATTCCAAATAGAGCACCCAAAACCCAGACCAGGAAGGAAGGCAGATCCCTGCCATGGGGGCTGGGTGGAAGGGAACCTCCAAGAAATGCCTGCTCCGAAATGCCACATTGGGAGAGAAGCAGAGGCGAGCGGTTGCTCCATCTCCCAAGGTTCGAAGACTGCTGTTCCGATTCAGATGAACGCAGACAAATGCAGTGTGTGCCACAGGGACGTCCACAGTGAGGCTCAGATGAAGAATCTCCCCCTTCCCGCGTCTCCAAAAACGGGTGGCAATTAACAGCACCCCCCAAGGCTTTTACAGCACCTCCTTTTCTTGAGGTCGCTCCAAGCCCGACTGCAAGTAGCCAACAAGATGAGCCCTTTGGGAGCCACCGGTTTTGACTCATTAGGGGGCAAGTTTGAATTTTACAGGCAAGAGAGAAAAAGTAAAAAAAAAAAAACAAGCTCATGGCAAAATGATTTTTTCGGTGGCTACTGCAGTTTGCTAAATCTCCTTTATCCAAGCTGCTCCAGTGCCACCTTTTCCCTCCTCCATCCTGGGACGGGGACCCTGAGGTGAGCTTCCTTTATTTGGGGAACTGTTCCATTTCCTCTCCAGCTGGTCTCGAAGTAGGGGAGCGCTGGGGGGTGGGGGCCGCAGAAGACGTTCAGGTTAGCCTGGGGTCCAAGATGGGGCTGACAGGGCAGGGAAGGGCCTGATTTATTCCCCCATCCACTGCGCCGGCCATCTGTCCTCATTAACTTGCACGGGTTTATGGTTTTTTAATCTTTTCCACATACACGCTCTATATGAGCATTCCACGTTTTTTGTAGTCCATGTACTTTCATGTTCTGATTGTTTGCCTCTGAGTTATGGCCCAGGACACATACTGTAGTACTTGCTCTTGCTCCCCACTAACAAGCCAATGTGAGTTATGCCCCCAAAACACCAAGTGGCGCCAGGAACTAAATCAAGCATTGACCCAACAGGCATTACTGGGGCCAGATGAAATCTTTGCCCCAAATTGTGGACCTGTGTCTAGAAGCTGTTCAGAAAACTCCAGAGCCTGCCATGCATGTTTCAGATTGGAAGCCCAGCATGCTAGACACCCCCCGCCCTGACCAGCTTCAACCCAAACTTAAGAGCACCCACCCCCCAACCTCACCCGTGGAATCAACTCAGCTCATGTGCTCCTCACAGTGTGACAGAGCTCCTGGGAGGGAAAACCCGCACAGGCACATTCCCACTTTCCCTATGGCCAATTGCCTTCTCTGCCCTCATTTCCTACTGATTTTTAAAGTGACTCCACCCTTTTAATAAGGGCTTTTAGTAACCCCCCCAAGTGTGGAAACATGGACATTTTGCCCAGGACTCAAGGTCAAATTTTCTGATTCAGCCTCAAAAGCAAGAAGTCAGACGGTTTCCATTAACTCAGAGTTGGGCCTTTCAGATACCGTGATTCACATGTTAGCCAGTCCTACCACCTGGATTTCTTATTTCCTATAAAGGGAACTGTGCCTTCTTGTTCTGAAGTGATTGGCTTGTACGTTAGAAAGCCAACGGAGTGGGAAGAGTCTCTAAGAACCTGGTGGCCAATTCTTTATCCAAAAATGGCCCATGGCCAGCCAAGGCTTCAGATGGTCATTGATTGGGAATGGGTCATAAGTTGAATGGGTCATAAGTCAGCTCCATATTCCAGCACTTTACCTTCTCCTTTCGTGACTCAGGTGAACACCCCCCAAGCTAGGCCACAGAAGTCCGGTCCCACTATTACTCCAGAAGAAATACATGGTTCCTCCGAGTCTGGAGATTCTGGCTCAGACAGCACAGGACAGGCATTTGCAGGACTTAACAGAACTTTTAATAGCTGCCATGGATGTGAAGCTTTGAAAAGAAAGCACGATACAACACAGCATTCCCCGAATGAAGCCCGTTTGTCATCTAAAGTATCTTCAAGTTAAGTTTTGTCTTTGAGCTTCAAGTTTGTCTTGGTTTTCAGCCAAAAGCACCTAACCATTCCGGGACTCCACGCACTCCCTAAGCAGAAGACGTTTTAGTGGATCAAGTAGCAGCAAGGGGCCTCAGGTAGTTGCCTAAGGTCCTAGTGCCTTCAAACTCACGGCAGGCACTAGATCTGAGGCTTCCCTGTGTTCTTTATCCTCTCACCGGCCTTGTTTTTCCTGCACAAGCCATATCACCACCTGACGTGTCATTTAGCCTGTCTGCCCACCCAGGCTGTTAGCTCTGCAGCCGGAGCTGCATTTTCCAGCCCCCCACCCCCACACCACCATCTCCAGTGCCTAGAACAGTGCCCGGCATGTAGCAGACAACAAAGTGTTGGTTGAATCAATTATTCCACTGTTTCTACACTTCAGTTCAAGTGGATTTGGGGCCCACATTTTATTTTTGTATTCTGTTCTATAAAGCAGTGTTGTTTGTCCAGCACAGCAGCACTGCTCCCAGCTTGAAGGCTTGCACAAGTTGGGGTTCAGACAGCATGATTTTCCAAGAACTGGCACCCTGATTTGGTAGTTTTCCACCTTATTTTGTAATCCCAGTTAGAGAAGCAAATTTAGATGTAAGAACAGTGTCCAGCAGAGCTCCTTAAACTGATCCTTCGCAAGCAGCAGGTCTCAGCCCAGCTGGCTGGAGGCCAGTAATAAACATGTCAAGGGCCTTGAGGTTGTCATCTCACTAGAACCTAGTCACCAAAGTCACCAGAAAAGCCACCTGGACATGGTTTGAATGACAGAGAGCGGTGCCCCTAAAGGGCTGGAGGATGACTGCATCCACACAGGGAAAGTTGCACGGGGGATGAAGTTCAGGCTGTTTAGCTTTGAGGGGAGAAATGTCACCTTAACTTGGAAGAATCTACGGGGCAGTTTATTAACCATTGCCACCCACACCCTACACCCCCCAAGGGCCCATCAGTGGACAGTCACCCATTCCTTCTATTGGAAAGAGTGAGCCATGGAAGTACGTGACTCAGGCTGAGACACGCAAGCTGTTGGTAACAGAACCCAGATTAGAACATGCTTGTGGGGTCACGCCAGGTCTCCTCCCGAGGCAGAGCTGTAAGAAGGACCCAGAGACTCTCAGTTCACCTTAGATGTGCAGCTGAAGATGTTTGTGGGTCAAAATTGATCTATGAACCCGGGTGAACTTGTGCCCATTTCAAGCTTTCCCTTCTCCTGCCTCTCAGCCAGGTTGAACTCGGGGAAGGACAAGAATTTGTCCAGCCTGTCCCTTTTAACCCAAGACTGAAGAGAGGGTCTCGGGAAGGGAGACTGAACACAGAGCCCCCAAAAGCCCATGCCATAAATGCCACCAGGCAGATAATCAAGGGCCAAGGGCCACTTCAAGCCATCTTATTGCCTTCAAGGGTAGCACCAAACACTACGTAGCAATTGACTGCTAGTAGCTGCTGGGAATATCATGCTGACAAGGACCCCATGTCCACGCGGAAGAGCTCCTTGGATCGCATGCTGCGATTGATTAGCAATGTCTGTAACAGGTGCCGGCAGGGGTGCTGTGTGCAGCCAGCAGCTTCACACACATGGAGAGGCGGGCTCAGGACTCGAGGGGGGTTAGACTCTGCCTTTCACGTGTCCTCTGCCTTCAGATGAGTCCACAAGGAACATGAAAAAAAAAGTGAGGGAAGGAATGGGTATAGCCCTAACTTGAAGCACTTTGTAACACGAGGCCAGCACAAGAACTTCTCCCTCTGACCCACAGGGGGCAGCACTCACCCAACATCGGGATTCCCACGCGAGAAACTGCAAATGCTATTTCATAAAGAGCCTTCCCTTTGCTCCTTTGAGAGCCACGTTTAATGCAGCGCTCTTGCCTCTACATCTGCAAAATGCATGGGGCTGGGGGTCAGAGAAGGTCGGTCTGTTACAGACCACGGTGCCAGCTGTGGACCAGAGTTATAGTATAGCCAGTTACCCTCCCCCTCAAACAAACGGGACTTCCGTGTATGCTTCTTCAGACATTATACAAAACCAGAAAGAAGGATGCAGAGTTTTGTTCTGTTTGTTAAGGAAACCTCCTGGCCAATGGGGTGTGTGGCTGTTACTTTCTCAAAGCCTTGACGTCCACATCTACAGAAGCATGAGTAATCTCATAGGACATCTTTAGTTCCCGCGTGTTTGGGACCCAAAGCTCCAGCTCCCTCTCCGTTCCAGGGCTGACACAGGAGAGACGAGCCCTGTCCTCCGGGAGGCCAGAGTCCGGACACAGCTGAGGCAGGCAGCCCCCTAACAGGGCCCAAGGTTCCCACCCCCAGGTGGACATGCCTTGTATATGTACCCAGTGTCAGGGAAGCCTGCCAGCATCAGATCACTGCTGTGCTTGTCACAGCGCCACAGAGGGAATGTTACTGAATTACATAGATACTCCTTTCTGCTTTCTGCTACATTGGAGAAGAGGGAAATGCCTGAAATCTCTAAATTGTTATCCATCTGCCTTGATCTGATAATGATTGTACAGCCCTTCTCTCCTGCCCTGTGATTGTAAAAAACCTTGAAATAACCTTCATTTGTGCTCAGTCATCCAGTTTTCCAGCCTTAGAGTCTTGTAATCACTAAAGACAGCTCCTAATGTTTATTAAAGGGACTTGGGTCAGCCCAGAACTAACCCACCCCAAGATCTGAAGTTATCTTGAAAACCGAGACCGGATCTAACCAAAGTGGGCCCGTCTGACATGCGCAGTAGCTTAGACTTTACCTACAAGTCACCTGTACTTCATTCTGCCATTTTCTGTCACACGTGCTGTGACTAAGCATGTCATCGTTCTGCACAGCTCAATAATCTAACCACCTCCAGTTACGTCATCTGGGGCCACTGTGCTCATTAACCCAGCCCTGCTCATCCTTCTCTCTAATAAAACCACCTGAATTACTGAAGTTGGGGAGACAGATTTTGGGCCGCCAGGCCATGTGCTCTCCTACTATGTGCCTAGTATTCAACTCTGAGATCCCAGTGTCTCAGGAATTCATTAGACTGTGTCGGGCAGAAGAATCCATAGCCTTTGCCCAGTAAGAAGGAGCCAGGGCATTGGGACTGGCTTGAGGGAAGAGGGGCCCACATGGTAAGGGATGTAGGAGGTCCCAGGTGTTGGGAGTAGGACAGCACCCAACTGAGCAAGAAACAGGGATGACCTCAGTTCTACAACTCAAGGAACCGAGTTTATGCTGACAAGAATGAGTTTGGAAACCAAAATTTCCCCCTAGAGCCTCCAGAGAAGAACTCAGCCTTTCTGACACCTGGATTCCAGTCCTTTGGGACCTTGAGCAGACAACACGATGCCGTGCTAGACCTCTGACCTACAGAGCTGCAAGCCAGTAAGTGCGTTTCAAGCTGCTACGTTTAGGAAGTTTGTTATGTACCAATAGAAAACTAAGACAGGCTACTTGAGTAGCCAGAGTTGTAATAAGTGCTATGAAGAAGCAGCACAAATATATACACCCATGACAAGGACCCTAGGTCTGGTCGTGGATTTGGGGTGGCCCTTTCAAGTCACACTCCCAGGACAAGATACAATTCAGTGTGTTATAGAAACAGAGTCAAGCCATACCAGACACCTGAAGATAATGCTAATGAAGGTCACCAGATCAGTGACAGATTGGTTAGGACTTATCAGAGCATATGCCCAGAGAGCAGCACAGACATTCAGCCAGGATTATCCATTTCCATCTGTTTAGCTCTAAGTCACCTGTAGCGAGTGTCTTGGGAAAAGCATTTACAGCTAGCTGGCTTTTACCCACGCTGAGCCCCAGTCGCCCCACGGAGACCAGTTCCTCCCACTGGACACCAATCTGAACTCCAATGTTTAAAGCTGGTGCCAATAGAAGCACCGATGTTTAGCCCTCTCCCCAGCCCTATATCCCAGTGACGTCAGGCTCCTTGAGGCCGAGACTCTTCCCCAGCACATGGTACGTACTCAGTAAGTTCCGGGAGGATATGGTGACCTGGGAAAAGAAACCCCTATTTGAGGAGCTGCATTTGAGTGTCTCCTATGGGCCCAAGCGTCACTCTCATTTCCCACCCTAAGGTGGGGGTGGGGGGGGGTCCGTTTCTGAAGTCGGGAGAGAGTCAAATGGAGGCGAGAGTATGCCCAGAATGTCGGCCCTCGCCTGACCGCTCAGCCCTTGGTGTCTCAGACTCGGCAGGAAGGAAGGAGGGACAGAGTGAGACAAGCTGACCTCATGAGCCCCGACGCTGGGACAAATCAGCTTGTGGGGAGAGAGGAAGGCAGGAGCCAAGGCCTTGCTTAGGAAACCGAACTTAGCCCAAGGCCTCCTGACCTCTGACCTGGCGTTTTCCTTCACCCTGGCCCAATCAGCTAAAGACTGGACTTGACTAAGGCAAAAGTTAGCTCCCAGCCCAGGTCCAGTGGGGTGTGCAAGCCCAGGAGCCTTGCCCCAAACAGCACCACTTCCGTTCCGCAGAGAAGCCGTGGCACACCCCTGTGCTTCTCCCCAGCCCCACCCCCGGACGCTTAGCACCCCACACCTCCATCCCAGAGACTCCGGGACCTCCAGCTGGAGCACCCTCCTCTTAGCCTGTGCTCCTGCTGTGGACTGAAGGCGAGAAGACAGACCAGAGGGGGCCTGCCTCCACTTCATTCCAGCCTGGAGACAAGACCCCAGCACGTGTCTGCCTTGAAGCCAGTTCTGCTGTCATCCAGGAGGGGAGCTGTCTTCATCCCACAGTCCAATACCCAGTTTGGCAAGACCCTGCAGCATCCAGCTGTGGCCCTTTTCTCCAGCTCACTTGAGCTCTCGAGACGGCCTCCCCTGCCTCTCCCTCCCATCAGGCTCTGCTCCGTCTGGCCCCCAGGTCGGTGCACAAGCCATTCATTCTGCTCTGCTTTCCGGGACATATTCCAAATGGCGTATAGTCACCTCTTCTGGGAAGCCTTCCTAGGCAGCCTTACAACACAGCCCACCTGACCTACCTCAACCAAGACTGCACCGTGTCCTGTCTGTTTAGCCCTCTCTCCAACCCTATCCCAGTGAGGTCAGGCTCTTGAGGCCGAGACTCTTCCCCAGCACATGGTACATGCTCAGTAAGTTCCAGGAGGATACAAAAGCAAGTACTGCTTTAGAGGAGCCTATGGCGAGATGCTAGACAGGTCTCAGGTGAAGCTGTGGCTCACAAAGAAAGTCAAACTGGGCTTTAGTGAAGCTGAAGGCCTGTTGCGTACACCTCATCTTGCTCTACTTTAAATTACTTCAATTCCTAGTCCCCACGTCACATTGTACAGACAGCTGCTCCTTGTTCTCAATCAATGCCATGCCTAAACTCATTATCAGAGCATGCATTATTTCCCTCACATGGGAGCCGGCTTACTCAAAGCATCAGTGAATCAATTAATGCACATGTGTCACCAGGTCCCTCCTCTCAAGCAAAAAAAAATAGGCAGAAGATGAACAAAGCAGGGAGGCAGGGGAAAGACCGGAAGTTCCAGAACAATCCATACTGACCCGAGTTAGGATCTGAGCTGAAGTCCCACCTTAGGCCTTGAACAGGGCTTTGCATGATGAGGACTCAGTTTCCTTCATCTGTTATAAGGAGGGTGGAGGTCAGACTAAGTGACCCAAGTACCCCTTCCTGTGCTAGTCTATTAACCAGAAGGACTGGAAGAGGTAGTTTCCAGGGACTGTTCCCAGGAACAGTTAGAAATAACCCGTTTATATAGTTTAACTAGCTCAGGCGCCTTCAGAAGTTGAGTTTTGGAAAAGCCATTATATTTACAATATAAATGACTCAACCCAGAGGCAACCAAGTCTCCTTGCCACAATCAGCATAGCTTCTGAGACTTTCCTGCCTGGAGTAAATGTTGATCTCATTTTTAGTGTGTTATAAAAAGTAAATCCATGCTCATAAAAGATGGTTTGGAGTAGAGAGCTGCAGAGGCAGTGAGTCACCACAAAGCCTCTGAATACCCTGTTTCCTCCTAGCCTTCTCTACTTGGGGCTTGCTTGGTTTTGGTTCCTTATTTGACGAGTCTGTGGCTTGCTTCCGAGGCTGGAACTATAATTTGACTATGGTAACAGGCATTTGGGTTTTTAGTCTTGCTATTGAATCTTGGCACATAGAGCTCTTCTGTATTCAAGGGCTGAGGTTTGAGCTGTTGGATGGCTTTCTTCAAACTCTTTCCACTAATGCCCTTGCCCTCCCTCCCCATGGACCAATGTGCTCCCGGAGCCTCTATGCCCTATGTGCCCAGTTCCTCTTGGCTCCTGCAGGGAACTAGTCTTACCTCGAGGTTGCCAGTTATACGAACAGTTAGATGAATACACGTCAGCCTTGAAAGCATCCCAAAGGTCCCGCAGCTTGCTTTCACCCCCACCCTCCACATTGACCCACCCTGGGGGCTCCCCATCCAGTTAATGCTACCACCATCTACTGAACACACAGAACCAGGAGTCACAGCCTGGTTTCCTCATTCTCCCTCATGCCTGAGGTCCAGTCCTTTAGCAAATCCCAA
>PVIY010028132.1:0-33453 GCA_004026745.1 Myrmecophaga tridactyla
GGAGAGGGGCGCGGGGAGGCTACAGCCCGGCTGGGACGGAGTTTGAGAGTAACTCAGCACCTCATTTGCTGAGTGCAGTAAGGAGTGTGGGGGGGAATGGGGGCTCCCTGGAAACAGGCTGCACTGAAACCTAGAAACATTTGCCACTTCTGCAGCAGAGCCATCAGTCCAGGGATTAAAGGGCCAATGACTGTTTGTCCAGAGCCAGGGCCAGAGTGTCAAGCACATGAGAGCAGGTATGGAAAGTGTCCAGCACATTTTCCACCTTCTCCACACCTTCTGTTCTTCACGGCAGCCTCGGGTTTCACATCCTGGTTACTAGCTGCATGGTTTGGGCAGTTTCTCTAACCTCTCTGGGCCTCGGTTTCCTCTTTTGTAAGATGGACCCGGCATTTCTACTGCTTGATATATGAATCTCAAAAACGTCCTTAATATGTGGATACCAGGAGACGTGAGCAAGAGTATTCATAGCAGCACTGTTCGTAATAGCAAAAGACCAGAGACCACACAAATGGTGCTTAAATGAAGAATGAATAAACTGTGATATATTTGCATATATGTTGCATAATACAATGGAATATTGTATAGCTGTGAAAATGAAAGGACAACAGTGACACATAACCATATGGGTGAATCTTAACAAAGTCATGTTGAGTGAAAGAATCGAGTTGTTTTACTAAAATTCAATGTATTTTAAGGTTTCCATATATATGAACTAAAACTGAAAAAAAACAGCAAGGAAATGAAAGAGGATAAATTTGGCTTACTTAGTAAAGGGAGGTAGGGAAAAGGTCAGGGAGAAACATTGAAGCAGATGTAAATTAGCATAAGTGTAGAATGGAAGAAAGAATAAATAAATAAGAGCCTGGCCTGGATTAATAAGGATAATCTCATATGAATCAAGGATTGCAAGGTTGAATTCAACCGTGTGCACTGAGGTGAGGTAAACAAAATATCATGATCACAGGAATTGCAGGATGACATTCAATGCGATAATGTACGTAACAACCTAATAATGCGCTCTCTGCCCCCCAGGAGGTACTCAAGAAAGAAAGTTTCTTTCTATTCTCCCAGCCAACCAGGGACTTTATCACTTAAATCAGGATACTTGGAGCTTTGATCCTTTAGGGCTGAATTCCATATTGCCTACTAATTTCCTCTCCCTTCTTTCCTCTCTCCTCCCCCCCTGCCCAGATCAAATAAAGCACAGGATATGGTGTCCCAGAGCTATAGGGACAGTGTAGGTGAGAAAAAAGGCTTTGTGGCTATATGAAGTGCCATCAGAAAACTGTTGCTTTCCTATACACTCTGTCTCAAATCAGAGGATGAAAAGGAAAAACAAGACACAACTTTGGTGCCTGAGAAGCTTCTAGTCCTTTGTGGAGGCTCGCCCACGTGGGAAATGGCCACATGGCAGTGCCACTGGTGCTCAGAGGGGAGAGACAGATGTACTCTGCAATATTCTAGAAGGACTCCTGGATTGTTGTCTGTGATCTATTGGAAAGAATCCTGGATTTGGACTTGGAGTCATAAACCCTAGCTTAGAGTCCTGACCTTCCTACTCACTGGTTGTAGGGGGCTATGTTACTTAGCCTGACTGAGTATCACTTTCCTCATTTGTAAAATACAACTTTGGAATTTAAATTAAACACACACACACGCACGATTAATCTAACATCTGACCCATAATGAACATTCAACAAATGTTTGCAGGATCTCAATCCCATGTCCTCTTCAGGGCTCCCATTTCCTCCTGGGAAATTAGTATACTCACTCTAACTAGGGTGAAAATGGCAAGACAGCATCATTTCAAGTTTCTACTCTGATAGTGCTTGCCATGGGAAATTAGTATACTCACTCTAACTAGAGTGAAAATGGCAAGACAGCATCATTTCAAGTTTCTACTCTGATAATGCTTGTCCCATGCTTGTCTCCTGAGCCACTTCCCCCATATCCACTGGAACAGGATGCCTAGAAAAGACACAACGAACCACATGTACTCAAAGAAGCCACAGAAAAGGCCACACAGGGGAACCCTGACTGTGAAGAAAGTTGGGAGAAGTTTGTGGACACTTATAATTCTGTAACTTATAGGCCTTTTTAAAAAGGCTTAGGCTTGGACTGAGGTATTTAAACCCGCTTTCTCCTCAAAAAATGACTTTCCTGCCCAGTCCAGCTGCATGATTAATCTAGGTCTTTAAGATCAAATGGAGCATGGAATGAATTCAGCTACTTATTTTCAAAGCAGACATATTTTGAGCACCACCTGCCTACTAGGCATGATGCTAAAGCTTTGCATGTACTTAAAAAAAAATCACCGAATGACTGTGAAATGCCTGCAAAAGGTCATTTTCTAGGTAAGGAGGTGGTTTCTTAGGTCCGTCACAAGTTTACCCAGAGATCGATAGTGAAAACGTGGGGGTCGAAAGCAGGAGTGGGGGTGGACTGACTGATGACAGGCAGAGGTTGCCCCGGCCGCAGACAGGAAGCAAGGGCGGCTGGCATGGTAGGTCACGTCTGCCAGTCTAACTCAGAGGCGAGGTGGCGTCTGCGGATTTTGACCAGAGTTCAGTTATGAGCCTCCGGATGACGGCCCTGGAGACCCCAGCTTCTCAGCTGGAGACACTTCCTGGTGTGACTCACCTTGCTTGCAGGCAGCCCTATCACACCACGTTGGAAATGAAGGGGTGAGTCATGGCTGCCCCTCACTCAGCAGTGTTTGCAGCCAACAGTGATTAAAAAAAAAAAAAAAGTTAGCTAAAGGGATGAGATGGTGAGCATCAGTGGGAATTCACAGAGGAGGGAAGACTTTAAAAGAGCCCTTTGGGTGATCTTCTCATCATTCCACATGGACAGAATTCTGTCCTACTTGAGCACGTGATCTGCTGTCCCCCCACCCCCTGTTCCTCCATATAATTTATACTGTTGGAGTTTGGCTTGTCTTTGTGAGTATATTTAGGAGGATTTTTTTGGAAATAATTTATATGAAAGTGTTTTATAAATAGAAAAAAGTTACGTAAGTGTAAGGCCATGCTTTCATTCCTGTATCCTATGGAGGCTGCTGCAGGCTGAGCCTCTGCTCTCGCTTCTACTGGGAGCCCTTCTCCCTGCATAGGAGCCTGACCCAGATTTGAAGCTCAGGAGCGTGTCTTATGTGAGAGGTGGCTAAAGGGAATAAAGCCCCTCTTCCCGTTCTAACTTTGGTTTGATTTAATTCAATTTTTAAAATTTGATTAAGTGTTCACCCCGTGCCCAGGCACTGCGTATAACTGGGGGTGAAAAGGAAAATAACACATGCATGGTTCCTCTCTTCAAGGATTCACAGTTCAGTGCAATGGTTAAAACAAAAAAAAAAGTGGAAATTTTGGTGGTCAATGAAATCTTAGTTAAAATCTCAGTAGATACCACAGTGAGGGGGCTAATTGAGGTGGAGGAACAGGAAGGGGGAAGCAAAGAAAGGAAGGGAATGCAGGAGAAGGCCAGGGGGCCTGTGGGCTGGATCTCACCATTTTCCCTTGAGGCACTTCTAGGTTTCTCAGAGGCCAGTTTGAAAAGCGATAATTTTCATAAAGCTTTTTTATGGAAACTGGAGAATACTTTCATGGCTTGGGGGTAGGCAAGCTTTCTTAGAACACAGAAAGCACTAAGCATACAAAAAGAAAAAATGATAAATTAGACTATATAAAAATGTAAAAAGTCTGCTTATCAAAAGACATTGTTAAAATAAGAAGGGAAGGGAGAGCCAGAGAAGATTTTTGCAATACATATATCTGGCAATAGGCTTGTATCCAGATCATGTAAAGAACTCCAGTGACTCAACAGAAAACAAAGAAAGAAAGAAAAAAAGAAAAACATTTACAAAACTAGGCAAGGGACCTAAACAGATAATTCACAAAAGCAGATACATAAATGGCCAATAAATCAAACAAAAATTGCTCGACATCAGCAACCTTTAGGGAAATGCAAATCCAGTCATTTGTCATCAGTTCGCTTTGAAACAAACTTGTGCCCTTAAAGCTTCCATGGATCCCCAAGTGATTTTCTTACTTTAGTTATAAAACTCTTTCTCATATCTCTCCTCTTCCCCTACATTATTTGTAGCCTCAGCACTAAAGTCATGAAGAGACAGCTTGTTTCTCCATAGATGTCCTTGGTTATGTAAATCTTCACTTGTGCCCTCTGAGGTCTCTTTTCCAAGTTCGTAAATGACATACTAATATTTCCCTTTGCCAGGCAGGGACCTCCCCATGGACCACAGAGGGCCATGTTATTTTTTGCATAGCACCACAGTGAATTCTCTCCTGCCCATAAACAGCCGCACTAGTGAGGGAGAGATGACTCCCCGTAGTCATCTGTACAAAGCTCTAAAGGCTCTTTCAGGCACTAGGGTACAGTGGGGAAAATAAAACCAAAATCTACAGTGAGGTTCCACAGCACACCCACTAGAATGTGTAAAATAAAAATCCCATTTGCAACAAAGGTTGGCAAGATTATGGAATAACTGGAGCTCTTAGTCATTGCTGGTGTGAATGGGAAATGGTACAAGTCCGAAAGCAATTTCACAGTCTCTCATAAAGTTGAATACATACCTGCTTGGGACTTAGCTACTCCACCCATGGGTATGAAAGCCTGTGTCCGCAGAAGACTCACACACAAGCACTCATAGCAACTTTATTCACAATAGCCAAAATCATGAAATAGCCCAAATAATTAGCACAATTGAAAAACAAATTGTGGTCTATTCATATCATGGCATACCAATCAGCAACTAAACGCAATGAGCTACTGATAAATATAAGAACAGGGGTTAAACATTATGGGTTAAAATATGAGGAGAAAAAAACCAAAACAGATATGAAAGACTACATCCTGTGTGATTCCGTTTTTTGCATTTCTAGAACAGACAAACTTATCTATAATTTTTTTTTTTTTAATTTAAAAACTAGCTGCCTGGTTGGGAGAGTGGTGGGTGACAGCAGGGGCGGGGCATAAGGGAACTATCTGGGGTGATGAAATGATCTATATCTTAATAGTGATGTGGGTTACATTGGTGAACCCATTTGTCAAAACTCCTTGAATTGAGCATTACACCATATGGAAAATATATCTCAATTTAAAAAAGGTTAAAAGGCAAAAAATTGCTAAGCTTCCAATTTCAAGAAGGCAAAGACCTTTCTGCATCCTTCTTCCCTTAAAAAAATCTACGAACAACTAGTAGAACAAGAAACAACAAAATAGCCTTCAAGTCAATGCTGTATGGAGACAGAAAGCAGATGAGGAATGGCAAATGACTTCCCAGAGGGCACAGAAGCCAAGTCTGAGCCCAGAGGGGAGAGGAATTGATTGACTAGAGGGGACTGATTGCCTGAAGAATTCCAGGAAGTCTCAAGTCCTAGAGGAACCAGGAGGGGGATGGAGGAGGAGATGCTGAAGGCAGAAGAACAGTTTGGAAGCCTGATAGGGGTTAGTTTTGCCTTCCCCACTTCCTCCACATGTCCTAAAGCCCCATCTATATGAGCTGACAAAGCCATTCTCCTCTCACTTTCCTGCAAATCTGGATCCCCCTAAAGCATTTGGGAAGTCCAAAGCTAAGAAGATCTGCAAACGACTTCTGTTCTTCCTCTCTGTACAATACTTCCCTCATGAAAAAATGTACAAAGTTAATTACCTGCTTGAATGGAGGAAGGTAAAGGGGAAATTTTTGATAAGGAAAAAAAAACAGGTTAATATCTCCAAATATCATCTAGCAACTTAAGGCATGTACAGGCGTATATAATTTCTAGTAACAGACCTTATGCAATATTTCTACTCCCATTTATTCTCAGAGCAAAGCTATGAGGTAGTACAGATACTATAATTCCCCATTTACACATAAGGGAAGGTGACATGAATTGTTCAAAGCCCCGCGAATAACTATTATCTAACCAAAACAAGGGCTCTGGTCTCTTGGCTCTAAGATCAGTATTCTTTCATGATTTAATGACTGCTTCAAAAATTTGAGCAGACAAGAAAGAGACTATAAGGTATGATTCCATTTAGATACAACTGTAAAGAAAAATACAAACATCCATTGTGACAGAAAGCAGATCAATGGTTGCCTGGGGATGGAGATATAAAGAGACTTTTTGGGGTAATGGATGTGCTCTTTATTTTGATTGTGATTCTTTTACTAGTATTTACATAAGTCAAAACTTATCAAACTGTATACTTTAAATAGGTACGGTTTATTGTTATGTCAATTATCCCTCAATAAATCTGTTTTTAAAATGTGGGCAGAAATGAATCAGTTACTGGGAGGTCCCACAATTATCATTTCCACTTTTATAATCTTTATGATACATCCAAAAATATGCTAGACATAATACGGACTTTGCTTTCATGGAGACGGCCTGCTTAAAGAACAGGACTTTGAGAAAGGGAACTAAAGCAAACAAACAGGAACATCTAACATATTATCTTTTAAAATCTTCATTAGAAACTCTGTGATTGGTTAGTTGAAGTTTGCGAGCATCGGTAACTACCACCCCTTTTCCCACCCCACTAACAGTCCAGTGGGGTTTCAGACACAGGTCCACATACCAAAGCATCACTATGTCATTGGGTTCCACTCTGAAAGTTGAGGGCAAAAACAATTTCTGTGCACTGAATCCTAAATTAAATGGACCAAGGGACATTTCATTTAAAGGAATCCAGCGGTGGATTTTTTGCTATTGGGATAGCTTTCCCCACTCTTTCGTGGATTCAAACACTTTTCCATGCACCTACTCTACACAGGCTCTGAGCCCATCCCTATACAAACTTCAGGATAAAGGACTTGGAACAAAGGGGCTGAGCAACTTCCCTTAACTTCCAGCTCTGGCCTCAACTTTCTTTTTCAGTGGATCTTCCACGGATCGATTCCTTCTGTGCCACCTATTACCAACAAGTAGGATTACTGCTCGTGCCCGTACACATACCCCATACCATTTCTCATCCTTTCCTTTACTGATACTAACCTCTTTGACTGGAATTCAATTGAACTAAGCCAAAAAAAAAAAAAAAAAGGTGAGCATCTGCTATGTTAGGACTCTGGGAGATGCAGCTACAAAGAGGGATGATATCTTGCTGCTGGATATTGCGAAGGTTGGCCTTTCAATGTTGAAATCCTATCCATCCATCATGAAGCCTTCACAGGTGTCCCGACCAGCTGTGATGTCTGATCTCTGCCACTTTAGTAGATTTGAATTGTAGCCCTTTTCGGGTGCTTTTCACCTGCTGATAGGTGATTCCTCAGCTACATCCACTAGGGATCCACAATGGCAACATCCAATAATTCCATGACTCCCCTCCATAGCTAGATCCCCGAAGATGCTAAATGTTCACTTTCCCAACCCCAGGTTTTACTGCCCAATGCACAGTGGGCAGAATAGGGCACAGTGAACAGATGGCCAAGGCCACCATTTGCCCGGCCTGCCTCTGCGTCTTGCTTGGCAACCTCTTCCAGCTCCCCAAGTCACCTCTGCTTCAGCAGCTACCACCACTTTTCTTTACCTCCCTTTTGCCATGGTTATTAATGCTGCCTCTGCCTCCTCGCCTGCCCTTCCACCGCAGTCTCTGCACTACAAGCTTGAATGAGTTCCAAACCCAGATGCCCTCACTTTCCCCCTATAGCCCAGGATCTCAGCCTTTTCCAGGCCACCCTTCACCCCATCCCAGAGTTCAAGCCTGTCCCAGAAACTGAAGCTGCTCAGTCCTGGGCCAAGAGCCAGATCACAATTCAACGCAACCCAAGGGAGCTTTTTGGGTTTTTCCAGGCTGGGCTTATCAGACGTCTCACCAGACCAAGGAATGTGGTCAGGGCTTTTCTTCTGCTGTCTTTGTAGGAGTGAGTTGCTAGGGAGGCCCCTTTTACTATTAGGGTAATTTTGATCGAAGTAACAAAATTTCAACATGAACCAGTATTAACAAAAGGAGTTTTTGGGCAAGAGTACTGGAATATCCTGTGGAATCTGGGGCACAGATACAGCCCAGCTGGGATCAGAAACAGTGAACATAGCTTAGCCTTGTCCTTCCTTCTCAGTTTTTCTCTATGTACCTTTTGCACCCTTTTCTCTACTTAGACTGTTTTCCTCTGTTTTCTTGTTCATATGTCAAACAAACAAACAAAAACGGCCAATAATTCCCTTATTTATATATCAGTCCTAACACAGAGACAGCGAGCAGGAGACAATCCTATCTCTCAGATCCAAAATTCCCACGTAAGAGACCGATTGGTCCAGCTTGGTTCAGACATGCTCACTTCTGGTCAAGGATGCAAAGTTGCATTATAAGAACACAACAGTTTCTGCCACAACCATGTGGCTGCAGGAGGGAAAGGGGAAATTCCTAGAGAATTTGGATTGGGTCCACAGTCCAAAATGTGTTTTCCAGACTCTCCCATGAAGCACATATCAACAACCACTCCTTCCAGGAAACAGGTTCACTGTTTTGTTTCAAATCACTCAGACATTACTGCTGCTATCATTATTGTTTATGGATGTATTTTCTCCACCCAAACCCACAATCCCATGTTCAGCTACAGGAGGACAGAGACAAACTTAGAATTCTTCATACTTCCCAGTGCTTACCCAGAGCCTGTGCTCAACAGATGCAATATGGGGCTGCTGAGAGAAGGTAATATTCTTATGCGCCAGGAATTATTCTGAGCCTTTACATATTAACTCATTTAATCCTTGAACTAACCCTATGAGGTAGGTAAGGATGGAAAGGTGGGGAGAATAGCAATTTATCCCCAAACACACAGCTCATAGGTGGCACTGCCAGGATTCAGACCCAGGCCATGTAGTGCTGGAGTCCAGGTTCCTAATCAGTAACTCTATCCGCTCTGCGTGATGAGAGTTTGGTGAGTTCCTACCTTGCTTCTCTGTTTTTTTCAAGTGAGCCACATTTATACATGCACCCGAGCAGTGGAATCCCCAGATAAGAAGGGGAAGTAAGAGTCAGGATCTTCTTGGCCCGTCTTCCTTTGGTGGAATTGTTCACGCTCTCCTTTATGTGCATATCTCACCTGTGCATAGGTAGCACCCACCTGTCTGCATACCTGTTTCACTTTCATGGCCAGCGTTATTTAAAAATTTTTAATTGTGGTAACATATATACAATATAACATTTCTTATTTTAACCACTTTCTAGTATACACTTCAGTGGTGGGAATTCCATTCACAATGTTGCGCTACCATTGTCTTCATCCACTACCAAAACTTTTCCATCACCCCAAACAGACAGGGTTTGTTTTTAATATTAACTTAATATACTTTTAGGGTAAATAAAAGTATTGCTGGGCAATTAGTTTTAAAAGCTATCCACATAGAAAAACATGTAATACAAATAAGCTATTTTCTTACCCCTTCCCTTCCATCCCACTCCCCTTACCCCAGAGGAAACCACTTTCAGCTCTAAGTTAAATTATTCATCTGGTCTTCCATATTCACAGAGGATACTGCTCTGCTGAGTCAGCAGTTTTAGACATGAGTCGTTGACTTTCTATTGTGATAATGAGGATTTTAAACTCATGTACTCTTCTCTTCACCTACTACCCCGATATTTGGTTAAACCCATATTCAATACTTTTGTTACCAAGACTGTGAAAATATTGTTTACTATTAAGTGAAGTAATATATTTTAATTACATATCCATTCTGGTACCATTTATTTGCTTCTTTTCTGGAATTAATAATTGCCTCTAATTTTCATTTGTTCAGTTTTCTATCAACACATCACTAAGTCCTCCCACATGCTCCAGCATCCCTATAAAACACTGCTCAATGAAATTTCCACATTGGCAAGCTATCGTCGGCTAATTTTTTTCCCTCTGAGGCATCTCTCATGGAGTCTTCTGACCCCCTTTGTCAGGGTTGGTTGCTCTCTAGGTCTGCTGTCTAGAGCTGTTGTCCAACCCTTTCCTTCGCTGACTTCCTGAGAATTCCCTTCACCTCTCGCTCATCCCCTGATTTTTGTCTTTCACTCCATCCTCTCTTACTTTATGCCCTGATTTCAGCAGAGCTTATCTTCCAAAAGTAGTCTTCTATGAGAGAGTACATGTGTGATAATTCTTTTGAGATTTTTTTTTTTGACTGAAAATTTTTATTTCCTGCTCATTCTTGATTTGAGTGGGATAGAATTCCAGGTTGAACTAGTTTTCACTTAGGATGTTGATGACATTATTATTGTCTCTTGTCTTCGACGTTGCTGTAGAGGAGAATGATACTGATTCCTTTTCCCTGTGGCCTGTCCCCCAACCCCTCACTCTGGTCTATACACTTTTAGGATCTCCCTTTTTTTCTGGGGTTCTGATGTGGGTCTTTTTGCATTCAATATGAGCATTTAGTAGGCCTTGTCAATTTGGATACTGACTGGATACTGACCTGTCACTTGGGGGACAGTTTACTTATATAATTTCTTTGATAATATCTTCTCCACTGTTTTCTCTGTTCTCTTTCTGACATTCCTATTAGTTAGAAATGAGACCTCCTGTCTTTAGCCCCCAATTTTCTTATTTATTCTTTCCTACTGTTTTTTGTTTATCTTTTTTACCCCTACTCTCTGGGAGATTTCCTCAATGGTGTTGTGGAACATTTCTATTGATTCTTTTTTTTTTTTTTAATTTCTAAGAGTCTGTTCTTCTTTGGGTGTCCCTTAAAAAATTCTATTCTTGTTTCACGGGTGCAGTATTTTTTCCTACTTCTCTGAAGATGTCAATATGTGCTTTCTTTTGTTTTAGTTTGTTTACCTTTTCTTCTGTTCCCTGCTTAGTTTCTGGTTCCTTTTTACTGTTTGTTTTGGTGTCTCTCTTTCACAGTCAAGGTTCTGCTCTAAGGTCTGGTGGTCCTTGGTTGTTCAATCATAGTTAAGAGCGAGGCATTAAGAATGTGACTGAGAACTCGGCGTGTATGCATGGGTCTTTTAGAGTAACTGGCCGACTTCTCCCATGAGGAAGTCCAAGGGGCCACATCCATAGGTGTCCATTCTGGAGTGGTCTGGTCTCTCCATTGGAAAGACAGTGCTGCTGGGGCTGATGGCAGGAAGGAACGAAGAGAGTTCCTGGGTTATAAAAGTAAAAGAGGCCTGATCTAGCTTGTCATGCCGGAGACCCAGGTTCTATTTCCAGTGCCTGCCCATGCAGAAAAAAGAAAAGAAAAGGAGGACTGGGCTTATTTTCCAGGACTGTACCTGCAGAGGCAGCAGGACCTAGAGTGAAATGCCCGAGAGGTGTGCCTCCACAAGGAGTCCATAGACAGTCCTGCAAAATGCTCCTGTTCACCAAGAGAAATAACAAAGAAGCCGAGAGCTGCTGGACCCGAAGGATTTGTAGACAGAGATCATGGCTGTCTCAACAGAAACTCAAGTGGATATAAGATCAAAGACCAGCAGGCCAAACATCCACTCCCATCCCCACTTCTCAATGCCATGGCATTGTATAAAGCCCCATAACTGTGGTCCCACTTCATGGAGAGATATCTGAGGAAGGTCTGATTGCTAGTTCTTTTCTTTTCTTGACTCTCCAGTTGTCTGCAGAATGGGTACTCAGAGGAAGAAATTAGGTTAAACTATAGGAAATAAAGAAAATAGTATTTTGATGACTTGGATTCATACCCAGTATGTGCACATTTATGTATAAGCTAATGCCAAGTGTACCAAATAAGCATGACATAAAACAAAATCCTACGTGCAAAATGCAGAAGTTCTGGATAGGTTTTCTTGACTGCCCTCAATCTTTACATTCTGGGCCTAGCCTGCATTCTCTTAGAGAGGTCAAAAACCAATTCTACCCTGCATCATCTCAATCATACAGCAGAGGGAATCACCAGCTCTCCAATGGTGAAGATGAAGTTGCCAGCATTTCTGGAGAGAATTTCAGTCCTTCAGCTTAAGCATCACATGTATGTGCACACATGAACACGTAGGGACAGATGGATTGGGTTCCTAGCTTGAGGAGTCAGGGGAGAGATGGAGGTAGCTGATCTTGCCCAAATGTCTCCAGGCAGAGTGCCAGTGCCTCTGGAGTTCCCAAAGAGGTGCTCAGGGAAGCTTGGAGCCTGTCTTTCTTCTTTGAGTCTGGAAGATCCAGAATGGCTGGACGGAAAGGAGAGGAAGGGGCAGGCAGGGAGGCACACTAGAGGGCAGAGCTAGGGACCAGACATTCTCTCGGGCACTAGAGAGAAGCGTGTCTCCCACTCACTCATCTCCCAAAGAGCACGGTGCTGAGGCAATGTGTCATCGTATTTTCAGTAATTCTGCTAAGCTGTGTCTTAGAGAAGCGAAAGACAAATCTCCAGAGGTTTGCATGTTTGATTCACACCCTAACGTGACAGCTGTTGGTGCCAGGAGAAACACAGCTGTGCAGATTTCCAGCAATAGCCAGAGATGGAGTCTTCAGCCCTTATAGCTGTTTTGCTTATCTTGTCATTTGGGCTTTAGGGGAACCTGTGAATGATGTGCCAGCCTTCCTTGCTGGGAATGACTCAGGCACCAGAACTTTGGGCAAATAAAGACTTGGCCCAGAGGAGGGCACTTAGAAAGGACTGGTAGCAACTGTTTCATCAGTCCTCTTAGTGAGACGCAACACTCTAAGTAGGTCTAAATAGATCCAAGAATGCTTTATGTTCATCTCAAAGGGCCTTCACCAGAGAACTTTGTTCAAATCTCATGGCAGCCTCATGAAATACACAAGACTCTCTGCTTCACATTTCAGAGAAGGAAACTGAGCCCGGGAAGACTGGACAGGTGGCCTATGACAGCAGTAACAGAAAGGCTCAGAAATCCAGGTTCATTCACACTGCTTCTCTCTCTCTCCATTCTAGCTGACCGAACTACTCTCTTTATTGATCTATTGCTAGATAGCTAAGTATATACATACTACCTGCTTAATAAAAACTAAGATGAAAAAAATTCATTCACAGTACAAATGCCTTAGGGATGATCTTTCTTATCAAGCAGTGCTTTTTTCTTTTTCACTTTATAAAATGACTGCACCTAGGAGTCCATTAATGGTGAGATTTTCTGTTAATTAAATTTATTTTGTGTTATCAAACCAAAACAACATACAAACATGAACATTCTTAACATACAAACATTCCGTGTATGTATACAGTCAATGGCTCACAAGATCATCATGTAATAGTATATTCATCACCATGACCATTTTTTAGAACATTCGCATCATCCCAGAAAAAGAAATAAAAAGAGAAAAAGAAATTACTCACACATACCGTATCACATACCCCTCCCTCTCACTGACCACTAGTATTTCCATCTACTTAATAGATGTTAGCCTTTGTTTCCCTTATTTTTTTCTGTGCACCTTACCACTCCCTTTTATTGTCCACTAGTATTTCAATCTACTCAATTTATTTTAACATTTGTTCCCCCTATTATTTATTTATTTTTAATCCATATTTTTTACTCATCTGTCAATATCGTAGATAAAAGGAACATCAGACACAAGGTTTTCACAATCACAATCACATAATCACATTGCAAAAGCTTTATCATTATACATTCATCTTCAAGAAACATGGCTACTGGAACACAGCACAGTTTCAGGCACTTCTCCTTAGCCTAATACACCTTCAACTAAAAAGGGGATATCTATAAAATGCGTAAGAATAACCTCCAGGATAATGTCTCGACTCTGTCTGAAATCTCTCAGCCACTGACATTTTATTTTGTCTCATTTCTCTCTTCCCCCTTTTGGTCAAGAAGGTTTTCTCAATCCCTTGATGCTGAGTCCCAACTCATTCTAGGATTTCTGTCCCATGTTGCCAGGGAGGTTTACACCCCTGGGAGTCATGTCCCATGTAGAGAGGGAGAGGGCAGTGAGTTTGTTTGCCATGTTGGCTGAGAGAGAGTTAGGCCACATCTGAGCAACAAAAGAGGTTCTCTAGGGGTGACTCTTAGGCCTAATTTTAAGTAGGCTTGGTCTATCCCTTATGGGGATAAGTTTCATATGAACAAACCCCAAGATCGAGGGCTCGACCTATTGATTTGGTTGTCCCCACTGCTTTCAAGAATATCAGGAATTCTCCAAATGGGGAAGTTGAATTTTCCCCCTTTCTCACCATTCCCCCAAGGGGACTTTGCAAATACTTTTTTATTCACTGTTCACATCGCTCTGAGATTATCGGGGCATCACTCTGGACAAACCTACAAAATCTCATGCAGTATTCAAGGTTCCATGTACTTACGATGTTCAGTTAAACTGTCCATATACATTATATTCGGAAATGCACTAGTCAAAATATGAATTTTGTACCAAATAAACATTTTTTGCTTTAGTCTCACACATAAGTTAAAGTTTTAAAATATGAATCACCATCTATTTTCAACACCCTGCAATACTGACATTCCTTTATTCTTCCTCATGCAAAAACATATTTTAATTTGAACATTTAGTCATTATCATTGTACACTCTAGGCATTCCTAGATTATACCATCTCAGTCTTTATTGTCTATCTTTCCTTCTGGTTTCATTTGTGCCCCCAGCCCTCCTCCCTCTATCATTCTCACATTCAGCTTCATTCAGTGTACTAACATTATTGTGCTACAATTATGTAATATCATGTTACCCACTTTTGAATTTTTACAATCAGTCCTGTTGCACAATCTGTATCCCTTGAGCTCCAATTACCCAAAATCTACCCTATTTCTATCTCTTGATGGTCTCTGTTCTTAACTGAAATTCGCCAAGTTCATTCATTAAAGTTAGTTCATATCAGTGAGACTGTACAGTATTTGTCCTTTTGTTTCTGGCTAATCTCACTCAGCATAATGTCCTCAAGGTCCATCCATGTTGTTACATACTTCATAACTTTATTCTGTCTTACAGCTGCATAATATTCCATTATTTGTATGTACCACAGCTTATTTAGCCACTCATCTATGGATGGACATTTGGGCTATTTCCATTTCTTGGCAATTGTAAATAATGCTACTATAAACATTGGTGTGCAAATGTCCTTTTGTGTTCTTGCACTCATGTCCTCTGAATAGGTATCTAGCAATGGTATTGCCAGATCATATGGCAATTCTATACTTAGCTTCCTGAGGAACTGTCAGACTGCCTTCCACAGTGGTTGTACCATTTTAGATTCCCACCATCAATGGATAAGTGTGCCTCTTTCTCCACATCCTCTCCAGTATTTGTCGTTTTCTGTTTTATTGATATTGGCCATTCTGGTGAGTGTGAGGTGACATCTCATTGTGGTTTTGATTTGCATTTCTCTAGTAGCCAGGGAATTGAGCATCTTTTCATGCTCCTTTTAGCCACTTATATTTCCTCTTCTGAGAAGTGTCTGTTCATGTCTTTTGCCCATTTTGTAATTGGGTTCTTTGTCTATATATTCTGGATACTAGATGCTTATCTGATATATTGTTTCCAAATATTGTCTCCCATTGTGTAGGCTGTCTTTTTACTTTCCTGACAAAGTTCTTTGATGCACAAAAGTGTTTAATTTTGAGGACTTCCCATTTATCTATTTCTTTCTTCATTGCTCGTGCTTTGGGTGTAAGGTCTAAGAAACTGCCTTCTATTATAAGATTTATAAGATATTTTCCTACATTTTCTTCCAACAGTTTTATGGTCTTTAGATCTAATGTTTAGGTCTTTGATCCATTTTGAGTTAATTTTCGATTAGGGTGTGAGATATGGATCCTCTTTCAATCTTTATCATATGGATATCCAGTTCTCCAGTCACCATTTATTGAAGAGACTGTTCTGTCCCAGGTGAGTTGGCTAGACTGCCTTATCAAAGATCAATTGTCCATAGATGAGAGGGTCTATATCTGAACACTCTATTCGATTCCATTGGTCAGTATATCTACCTTTATGCCAGTACCATGCTGTTTTGACCACTATAGCTTCGTAATATGCCTTAAAGTCATGCAGTGTGAGACCTCCTACATCATTTTTCTTTCTCAGGATATTTTTAGCTATTTGGGCTAACTTGCCCTTCCAGATAAATTTGGTTATTGGTTTTTCTATTTCTGAAAAGTTTTTTCTATTGGTATTGGTTTTTCTATTTCTGAAAATTTTGGGATTTTAATTGATATTGCATTGAATCTATAGATCAATCTAGGTAGAATTGACATCTTAACTATATTTAGTCTTCCAATCCATTAACATAGTATGCCCTTCCATTTATTTAGGTCGTCTGTGATTTCTTTTAGCAATTTCTGGGAGTTTTCCTTGTATAGGTCTTTTGTATTCTTACTTAAAATTATTCCTAAATATTTTATTCTTTTGGTTGCAATTGTAAATGGAATTTTTTTTCTTCATTTCCCCTTCAGATTTCTCATTACTAGTGCATAGAAACACTACAGATTTTTGAATGTTGACCTTGTAACCTGCCACTTTGCTGTACTCACTTATTAGCTCTGGCAGTTTTGCTGAGATTTTTCGGGGTTTTCAACATATAGTTTCATATCATCTGCAAACAAGAAAAGAAGTTGAATTTTGTCAAATGCCTTTTCTGCATCAATTGAGATGATCATGTGGTTTTTCTGCTTTGATTTGTTGATATGGTGTATTACATTAATTGATTTTCTTATGTTGAACCGTCCTTGCATATCTGGAATGAATCCTACTTGGTCATGGTGTATAATTCTTTTAATGTGTTGCTGGAATCGATTTGCAAGAATTTTGTTGAGAGTTTTTGCATCTATATTCATCAGAGAGATTGGTCTGTAATTTTCTTTTCTTGTAGTATGTTTGTCTGGCTTTGGTATGAGAGTGATGTTGGCTTCATAGAATGAGCTGGGTAGCCTTCCCTCCTCTTCAATTTTTTTGAATAGTTTGAGCAGGATTGGTACTAATTCTTTCTTGAATGTTTGGTAGAATTCACATGTGATGCCATCTGGTCTTTTCTTTTTGGGGAACCTCTTAATGACTAATTCAATGTCATTACTTGTGACTGGTTTGTTGAGGTCGTCTATTTCTTCTCGAGTCAATGTTGGTTGTTCATGCCTTTCTAGGAAGTTGTCCATTTCATCTACATTGTCTAGTTTATTAGCACAAAGTTGTTAATAGTATCCTCCTTTATTTCTGTGGGGTCAGCGGTTATGTCTCCTCTTCTGTTTTTTATTTTATTTATTTGCATCCTCCCTCTTCTTTTTGTCAACCTTGTTATGGGTCTATCAATCTTACTGATTTTCTAATAGAACCAGCTTCTGGCTTTGTTGACTTTCTCAATTGTTTCCATGTTCTCAATTTCATTTATTTCTGCTCTAATCTTTGCTATTTCTTTCCTTTTGCTTGCTTTGGGGTTAGTTTGCTGTTTTTTCTCTAGTTCTTCCATGTGAACAGTTAATTCCTCAATTTTTGGTCTTTCCTCTTTTTGGTATAGGCACTTAGGACAATAAATTTCCCTCTTAGCATTGCCTTTGCTGCATCCCATAAATTTTGATATGTTGTATTCTCATTTTCATTTGCCTCGAGGTATTTACTGATTTCTCTTGTAATTTCTTCCTTGACCCACTGGTTGTTTAAGAGTATCTTGTTGAACCTCCATATATTTGTGAATTTTCTGGTCCTCTGTCCATTATTGATTTCCAACTTCATTCCTTTATGATCTGAGAAAGTGTTTTGTATGATTTCAATCTTTTTAGGTTTATTGAGATTTGCTTTGTAACCCAGCATATGGTCTATCCTTGAGAATGATCCTTGAGCACTTGAGAAAAAAAGTGTATCCTGCTGGTGTGGAGTGTAATGTTCTATAAACATCTGTTAAGTCTAGTTCATTTATTGTATTATTCAAATTCTCTGTTTCTTTATTGATCCTCTGTTTAGATGTTCAGTCCATTGATGAGAGCGGGGAATTGAAGTCTCCAACTATTATGGTTGTTGTGTTTATTTCTCTTTTCAGTGTTTGCCTCATGTATTTTGGAGCACTCTGGCTTGGTGCATAAATATTTATGATTGTTATGTCTTCTTGCTGAATTGTTCCTTTTATTAATACATAGCGTCCTTCTTTGTCTCTTTGAATTGTTTTACATTTGAAGTCTAATTTGTTGGATATTAGTATAGCTACTCCTGCTCTTTTCTGATTGTTGTTTGCATGAAATATCTTTTCCCAACCTTTCATTTTCAACCTATGTTTATCCTTGGGTCTAAAACACATGTCTCATAGACAGCATACAGATGGATCCAGTTTTTAAATTCATTCTGCCAGTCTATGTCTTTTGATTGGGAGTTTAATCCATTACCATTTAGTGTTATTACTGTAAGGGCAGTACTTTCTTCTACCATTTTGCCTTTTGGATTTTATATGTCACATCTAATTTTTCTTCCTTTTGCCTTTACTGATAGCCTTCATTTCTACACTCTTCTCCGCATCTCTCTCTCTCTGCTGTCTTTTCCTGTCTGTTTCTGGTGCTCCCTTTAGTATTTCTTGCAGAGCTAGTCTCTTGGTCACAAATTCTCTCAGTAATTTTTTGTCTGAAAATGTCTTAATTTGCCCCTCATTTTTGAAGGACAATTTTGCTGGATATAGAATTCTTGGTTGGCAATTTTTCTTTTTTAGTATTTTAAATATATCATACCACTGTCTTCTTGCTTCCATGATTTCTGCTGAGAAATCTACACATTGTCTTATTGGGCCTCCCTTGTATGTGATGGACTGCTTTTCTCTTGCTGCTTTCAAAATTCTCTTTCTCTTTGACATTTGGCATTCTGACTAGTAAGTGTCTTGGAGCACATCTATTTGGATCTATTCTGCCTAGACTACACTACACTTCTTGAATCTGTAATTTTAAGTCTTTCATAAGAGTTGGGAAATTTTCAGTGATAATTTCCTCCATTAATTTTTCTCCTCCTTTTTCTATCTCTTCTCCTTCTGGGACACCCACAACACATATATTCGTGTGCTTCATGTTGTCATTCAATTCCCTGAGTCTCTGCTCATATTTTTCCATTCTTTTCCCTATATTTTCTTTTGTTTGTCAGATTTCAGATGTCCCATCCTCCAGTTCACTAATCCTATCTTCTGCCTCTTGAAATCTATCATTTCAGGTTTCCATTGTTTTTTTCATCTCTTCTACTGTGCCTTTCAGTTCCATAAGTTCTGTGATTTATTTTTTTAGATTTTCCATTTCTTCTTTTTGTTTATCCCTTGCCTTCTTTATATACTCCCTCAATTCATTGATTAGATTTTTGATGAGATTTCCATGTCTTTTGAACATCCTGAATTAATTGTTTCAACTCCTGTATTTCATTTGAATTGTTGGTTTGTTCCTTTGTCTGGGCCATATCTTCCATTTTCCTAGTATGATTCATTATTTTTTGCTAGTGTCTGGACATTTAATTTCCTTAATTAGTATATTCTGGAGATTGTTTTCACTTTTATACCTAGGATTTTCTTGCTGGATGAATTTGTTGTCAATCTGTTCTTTGACATTCAGTTCAGCTAATTCTAGACCTCTAGCTTAGGTTTTGTTTAACAGATCAGAATTTTTCAGTTCTTGTTTTCTTGTTTCTTGCCCTTACTGTATGGTGCCTTTTTATTTCTCCATTAGGAAAATCCACTTAGGCATTATAGACCCCAGTCAGATTTTCCCAGACAAGACTGGCCTCCTCTCAGCAAGAAAGAGTCACCTGCATCAGTTTTCCCTGAAGATAAGACCCAGCAGGTTGAAAGACTTTCCTATGAAGCCTTTAGACTCTGTGCTTTTCCTCTCCTGCCTGGTATGTGGCACTTGTCTGCCTGTGGGTTCCACCAGCATAAGGTGATGTGGTACCTTTAACTTCAGCAGACTCTCCTTGCTGGGGGTGTGGTTGAGACAGAGGAGAGGTTGTAGGCTGGCTTTAATCACTTCAGTTTTCCAGACCCTGGGGTCTGATCTCCTTGAGGGAGGGAATCCACCTGAGCTGGGCGCCATCCCTCTCCTGGGGAAAGCACAGCCTGCAGGGAATTACTTCCTTTCACCTGACCAGTCTCTTTGCCTCTCAGACAAACTTAACTCTGCCCTTGCCTAGGGCAGTTGGAGCCTGAGAAGCATTGCAGTTGTATGCAAAGAGCAGTCAAGCTGTAGAAACACAGCCACAAAAAAGAAAAGAAAGAAATCCTTTTCAGAGCAGGAGCCCCATTCATTGGGTTTTCCGATCAAGAGCTTAAGTTGGTATGTTGCTCTATGTATCTCTAGGTCCTATGTGCCCCCTCCTTTCCTTCAGGGCCCAGATCCTTTCAAACATTTTGTGCTGTCTGATACAAAAAAAAACCTCTGTTTTTTTCTTCTTTTTCTGTCAGCCCTGCCCCTTCTTTGCTGGCGCAAAACCCAGCAACTTCAGCTTTTACTCCAGGTTCTGCTGAACTGGGGGTCTATTTTTAGTTGTCAGAATTTTTAAATTAATTCCACAATTGGTGTTTGGTTGCACTCAGCCCCTGCTGCTGGTAAAGCCTCTTTCCTTTCCCCCTCCAGGAAGCAGCCTGTGGGGGAGGGGCGCCAGCCTCTGTGTCTTGGGAGACTCATGGTTCTGGGTGGAATTGCAGCCAGTCCAGCTTGTCCAGGCTGGTGCATGTTGCGTGTCTGGTCACTGACGTGGCCCCAGCAGTTGTTCTGTACTGTTCCTGGCTATTTACTTGCTGCTCTGGAGGATGAACTAAACCCCACACTCCACTATGCCGCCATCTTCTTCCCTAGTACTTTTAAGAGTTAGCTTACTGATCTTATTGATCTTTGCTTACCAAGCAAAGTAGGGAAGGGAGGTTGGCAGTGAAACTTTAAGCTAGAGTGCCTAGTTATCAGTGAGTGCTAAAGAGTAGTTGGAGATTAATAACAATTTCTGAAATGATCATGTAAGCAACTGGGTTTATAGAATTGATTTACAAAAATACCCCATGCAGCTTCGGGGCCATGCACATTTTGTATAAAGGGAGGCTTGCTTATAGTGGTGTAAACCAGAAGTTTAGGATCCCAGAGGGGCTGGCTCTGAGGCGGTCTCATGGGCTAGGCTCAGTGTGGATAGTGGGGTCTGCCTTGACAAAGCAGGGAACAGAGATAGCTTCCAAATGGCCTCACAGACCTCCTATACTTGGAGCCTAAGACAGCTGGAGTTGTTGGGGTAATTGGAGGGACCCTAGGGGCTGTAGAGCCTGTGGTCCTAAATCCAGATGGAGTTTACTGTCCCCTCATGCCACGTTTCTGGGCTGGGATTGGGGAGCAGGAATCACTTCTTCTGTACTTGTAATTTGCCTGTCTTTCTCATCGACCCCCTTGGGGGCAGCACATGCTCCTGAGAGCATAACAGACCTCCGTTCAAACTTGGTGCCACTGCTTCCTATTCGCAGAGAGTGAAAAAAGATTCCTAGCCTTCCTTGGCCTTAGAATCACCTGAAAATGAGCGAGCAATTAATTAACTTGCAAGGGGGTGGTAGGCCTTAGAGATTCTGCCTGTGGAGGGAAGTACCTGAAACTGTAGAGCTGTGTTCCAGTAGCCATGTTTCTTGAAGATGACTGTATAATGATATAGCTTTCGCAATGTGACTGTGTGAGTGTGAAAACCTTGTGTCTGATGCTCTGTTTATTTATGGTATGGACAGATGAGTAAAAAATATGGATAAGAAATAAACAAATAATAGGGGGAACAAAGATTAAAATAAACTGAGTAGGTTGAAATACTAGTGGTCAATGAGAGGGAGGAGTAGGGGGTGTGACATGTATGAGTTTTTCCTTTTTGATTTCTTTTGCTGGAGAGAGGTAAATGCTCAAAAAAATGATCATGGTGATGAATACACAACTATGTGGTGATATTGTGAGCCACTGATTATAACCATGTCAAGAACGTTTGTACGTTTGTTTGTTGTTTACAATAAAAATATTCAAAGAATAAAAAAGAGAGATGTCACCTGTGAAGGACTCACATATAGGAGAGACTCAAATTTAGTGGCTATTATTTTTATTGAAAGAGAGTGAGGCCAAATTCCCATCCGTGAGAAAGAGAAAGGGCTGCATCAGGCAAATGGGAGAGATGTCAATAAAGAGTGGCTGGGCCTCTTGCCTTTCTAACCTCTGTCTTTGCAGGAGTGCTGCACATCTTCTCCCATGTGTACCGGACACACTTTCTATCTGCTTACTCTAAAACCACAAAACAAAAGAGTGGGTTGGTAGTCGGCCCCTGCCCCACTGTGATCCCCCCTCCCGCTGCCCAGGCCGACTAGGGCCTGGCAGCAGAAGCAGCTCCGTGCCTCTGGAGCTTTTGAATCCGGAGCTGCTAATGCACAGAAATGAGCCGTGGAAGATCTGCTTTGGGGTTAGCGTTGGCCACAGCATCCGGTGTCCAAGGCAGCAGAGCAGTCAGGGTGTCTGGGGATCCTGGTGTCGGTGGTGGAGTAGGATGAGGTGTCTAGGCTTCAGCTACCGCAGCTGTCGGGTGTGTGTCAGACTGGCTTGGTGGAGGGACTTTTTGGCTGTCTAGCCTCCTCCTGTTCTTGTCTGTTTCCTGAGACTTTCAGGAAATTCTGTGGGCAACCCCGAACTCTTTTCAATAATTCCTTTCTCTTTCAGACAGAGACAGTCCATTTCAGTCCCTAGCCACAGAAACTTGGCCAGTACACCTTCCCAAGCACCTTACTTAAAGAAGTTCCCCCTTGACTCTCTAGTTCCTTTATTGCATTATCACTGTTGGAAATTATTGTAGCAATGGGATGCAGGTTCATGAGCTTTCTCCCCTGCCACGATGCAAGCTGCCTGTGGGCCCTCGCCTGCCCTCCACTCCGTGACCCCTGCATTGCCAGGCCCCTGGAAGCTGCCTGGCATAGAGTAGTGGTTACACCCACGGGTGCTGGAGCCAGACTGTGTGCATTTGAATCCTGGCTGTACCACTGCGGGATATGGCCCTGGTGTGTATCAGCTTCCCCACGAGGAAAGCAGGGGTAGTGGCAGTTCCTACAGACAGCTGTTGTGAGGATTAAATGAAGATAGTGTATCTGAAGAGCAGCTGTGAATGAACTTAGCAGGAGGACTTCAGATGAGAATTAACAGTTGTTTTGCAAGATTTTAAGATCTATGTCCCATCACCTCAACCCCCAAGCCCAGGAGGGACTGTCTCCCAAAGGGCCCGGCTGAAAGTTTACCAGATTGGAACTTTGGAGTTATCTGTGGGGTCACCAAACTCAGGGTTCAGTGTTCCAGGTCTCTCCCAACTCCAACTTTGTACGTACCCTCCCCCCCGGTCCAAGTTTTGTTAGATGAGCCTCGCAAACTGGGGCACTCAGAGCCTGAGAAGTACAGCTTCTTTGGAGCCACTGAGTCACAGACTCCCTCTGTCACCAGTGGCTTCTTATGGTCTGTCCCTGGCCTACTAAGGCCAGTTGCTTCTAGGAAGAGGTGCTCCTCCAGGGAGCCCCAGGCCTTGGAGAATCCTGCAACGACAGGATGCAGAGTCTTGCCCGGACAGGGCTGGGGAGAGGCAGGCAATCAAAACACTACATACCTGGACGGATGTTTTTCTCTGGAAGGAATCTTTCCTTTTTCCGTGGCTGTGGCTTTTCCAGAGCAGTGAGCCAGTGTTCACGTGAGAACCCTCTGACCGCGTACACATGCGCAAACAGACTGGATGGGTCAACTGAGGCCTGAGGGTGTGAGTTGCAGACATTTGCTGCTCTATTTTAAGATTCCCAAGCCTCAGGTCCTGTCTGTTTCCCAGCAGTTGTCACTTGGTCAGAGGAAAGGGAAAGCGGGGGCGGGAGAGCATGAGGCCGAGCCACAGGCGCGCTCATTAATTTTAGCTGGGTGGAAATTCCTATCCTTCACAACAGCACCCTCTCTTTCCCCCTCCAGCCCTTCCCCGCCCCCTCCTCCCCCTGCGCCAGCACTGAGTGACTCAGAAAAGTTCCCTGGTTAGAGCAAAGTCTTGATTATTTTAATAACAAAAATAAGGCTAGAACTGTCTATTTGTCTGACATTTCTGATTTCTCAGAGATGCTTTCACACTCTTTCCCCCTCCCCCCCCCATTTCTTGGATAAGACACACATCATTAACCTCGTTTGCAAGTGAGAAAACTGAAGTTCAGAGAGGTTACTGATAGCCCATTGTCACACAGTGGGTTAATCATAGAACCAGTCACAGAGCACGGATCTTCTGAGCTGTAAATCATGTTCTGTCATTCAGGAAAGAGTCATTTGTGACCTGTCCCCACACCACAGAGTCTTTCCCATGTTGAGGAGCATCTGCCTGATGAAGAATGAACCATTGGACGTTTATTACATGCAGAGAAACAGTCCTTGAGTGCCTACTGTGTGCGGCTACTGTGCTTGTGTGGGTTCACAGTCTCTGGATGACAAACTTGCTAAACTCATCATTTCAACAAAATATGGTAAAGTGTTCTGTTGCTGGTGAGCACAGAGAAAGGGGTCATTTACTTTTCAGGCACTGTCACTTTACAAAAACAAGTGACTTCTTCCCCAAACTTTTATTATGAAAATTTTCAAGCAAACAAATGAAAGATGGTTATAGTGAACAGTGCCCGGATCCAGCTTTTGTTAGTATTTCCCTATTGGTTTTCTCTCTCTTGATATATAGATAAGTAGCCATAGATACATACATATATGCAGATATAGAGCCAAGTCATTTGAAGGAAAGTGAGGCATGTCACTCCTAAACATTTCAGCATGCATCTTCTAAGAATAAGGACATTCAACAAAGGGAATTTTGAGATGCATCTTGTGGAATGAAGAGGAGTTTATCAGACAAAAGGAGGAAGGCCATTCCAGATGGTGGTGACAATGTGTACAAAAGCACATGAGTGTGACATGGGGTATTTGGGGGAAAGGGTGTTGACCGTGATCAGAGCTGAAGGGTTTAGAGAGCAGGTGGAAGAGGAGGTTGGAGCAACTGATTGGATCCAGATTAGGAGGGACCCTGAACGTCCTGATAGAGTTTGGATGTGACCCTAGGGAGAAGGTGGGAGACTGTGGACGCTTTGAAAGACGGGCATGGCATGCTGTGATTCATCTTCATCTGGCACTGAGTGAAATATGGGTAGGATGGAGAAGATGGGTTAGGAAGCAAGAGAGTGAGAGGACATGGTTGTGTGGACAGAGGGGGAAGATTCCAGAGAGGAGACTAGAGTCAGTGGGACTTGGAGGCTGATTGGGAATAGGAGGGAGGGAAGTGAGGGATCTGGTGAGTGTGGTTCCTTTCTCAGGCAACTGAATTGGTGGTGCCACTGGTCCAGTCAGGTGGTGATGCAGAAAAGCCACTGAATTAATTTTGGATAAGCTAAGCATGGAGACACCTAATGGGCAGCTGGAAATAGAGGTCACTTGTAGAGGCCAGAGAGAAAAATTGGGGGGTTCATCAGCCTATAGACAGTGGTGAAAGCAATAATGGTGGATAATCTTACTCCAGCAGAGGCTGTAGTATGAGACCTTGGCTAGCATCTATCAGGCAGGTAATGCAAAGAGGGGCAGTCACAGAGCTGAGCCGGAGTGTGGTCAAGTCTACCTGGCAGGCTTGTGTCAGCCTTAAATGACGCAATGAGCTGAGATGTGTCAAATTCCAAACCTAGGGCTAAGACTTGGGGGTCACTGGGTGGATGGAGAAGACAGTTATTAGAGTAAGAGGGAACTTCTGGACGAACAGAAGAGTGGTCTCAGGTGCAAAAGTGCCAAGAATGACAGGACTTGCCCCCTTATACTGTGCTTTGGAAACAGAAAATCCTTTCAGTCTGCTCTCTCTGTCTCCTCCCGAGAAGCAAAGAGGAGAGTAGGGTCAAAGTGAACCACCAGAGAAGGTGGGCATTAGTCTTGTGGAATCCTCTTGGAGCTGGGGATGCGAGTGTGTCAGAGCTTGGTACAGAAACGAGCTTTCTGCCAGTCGTGGTGAGGGCGGGAGGTGCCCAGTGTGCAGACTGAGTGACTATCAGTGGAGCCAGATGGCCCAGTGTCAAAGCACAGACCCTGCCTATCTGGGATTAATGTCAATCAACCTCTCTGGCCTCAGTTTCCCCAGGCTTAGAACAAGAGCAGGAAGAAAACCTCCTTCGTAGGTTAGTTTAATAAGAGGAGGACAGAGGAAATACTCCTTAAATGTTAAGGATTCTTATTGCTATTACTGTAGCTACAGGGCTCAGAAAGCCTGAGGATTTGGCTCTAGAAGCTTCCCCTGTAGTCACACATGGAGCAAAACAGTCAGACAGCCTGGTAGAGAGGGAGAGACTCACCCCCGGCTCAGTCACACAGCTCACCGCGTGTCTCTCTGTGTTCAAATGTGTAGGGCCCATTAGGGAGGGCTCATTTCTTTCTCTGCAAAACATCCCTGAGCTCCCGCTGTGCTCTTCCCTCTGTCCACCTGGGCCTGTTTCTAGGACAGCTGCTGTGTCAGGGGCTGATGGCCCGGGAGCTCGTGAAAGGGCCACCTGTTCCCACTGCTCCCTCCTGTCCCCCTCCCTGCTGCCCTGGCCCCAGCCTCCCAGCTGCTCACACACCAGACCACGTTTCTCCCTCTGCTCCAGTGTTGCAGGCACATTGTGAGAAGCACGTTTCCTGATGACTTGCCACTGTACCCACAACTCAGTGTTGATGTTTTGTCGAGCCTCCCTTGTTTTCCTATAAAACCATTTTTCCTCTGTGCCCCTGCATCAGTACCCCCCGACGCCGCTCTCCCTACCGGCATGGCACTTTACAGGCCGACTCAAAGGACACAGAGAGGGACGCAGAGAAGGTGCTCCCAGGACACGGCAAAAGCCCCACCTGGACCTCCGACCTACCACCTCAGCACGGGGGATGCTCTCATGTGGAGGCTGCTGTTTTGGGGGGCCCTTAGGGCTCATCCATGACCTCTGCAAGCACCTAGAAATCCCTCACTGGGACAGTGTGAAGAAATGGGCTAAAGCAGCAGCCAGGGGCCAGAGGACAGCTGCTCAGAGATAAGGGGATGGGAAATAGAGAAGGTCCTGGGTTTGGACCTTCCAGGCAGAACTGGGCTCCCATCCTCTGTTTACTAGGTGCACTGGTAGAACATCTAACCTTGCTGAGGTCTGGTTTCCTCAGCCATAGAGGAGGCCTCTGCAAAGCCATGAACTCAGTGTTGGGTCACCGCAGGCCCCACAGAGTGGCGGTTTCCCTTTCACCAAATCAGGGCCCAAAGCAGCGTCAAGCGTTACCTGGCCAAAGTCAATCAAAATCTGTTCCTACTAGCAAATTTAGCCCATGGCTTCTCACTAGCACAGGCCTCTCTGGAATACTGAAGAGAGGGGGGAAAAGGGGGTGAGGTATGTTGGGCCTTCAGAAGAGCTCGGAGATGGGTAGGTAGAGTTGGTACAGCTTCCATGGGTGTTTGGTCCTCTGCTTCCAGCTCTGGCTGAGCTCTGGAGCCACTGACGCCTGCCAGACCCTCCCCTGGCTTTGCCCCACCTTGCTCTGTGTCAGGCCACTGCAGAGACCCATAGGAAGAGGGGCACGTCATGTTTGTATAGTAGGTTTCACCGCATGATCCAGCTTCTCTGTGCCCATTTTCAAAGGCTGTCCAGTTAAGGTTTATCTGAGAATGTCTGCTATCCCAAGCAGCCTGGGGAGGCTGGATTGTCTATGACTTCTCAATAGATGGTCACCATGTCCAGAGTGGGATTCCCTCATTCAGTATTTAATGGGTCTCTGTATTGTGTAGGCCACTGGGCTAGGCACCAGAGTTCGGAGTTCCAGGCTCTTCCGAGGCCCTTTTAGACCTGCCCAAGTGAGCACTCACATCTCCCAGGCAGCCTTCCAACCATGGAAAGCACACTGGAGTGCCTCTGGAACCAAAGATAGTCTCATTCACTGATGTTTCCCAAGAAAGAGGACGGGTGGGCTGGGGCTTATAGAAGCTTCAACAGCTGCTCATAGAGGCTTCCCTTTGCGAAGGTCTTTCAGTCCCCCACACCTTCACTTACACACACACGCACGCAATTCCAGAATGAGAGCAATGCTTTCCCCACCCTATTCTTATCTCTGCTCTCACTTTGACACAACAGTAAGCTATTTGTAGAGTCACCTCCAAGAGCTGTGTGCTTTCCCCTTGCCTACCATATTACCTATCGTTGTCCCGTTGTTGCCCCAGTTGGAGAATAAGTTAGGGGAAAGGAGTTGGTCAGAATCCTGCCTCTTCTCCTGGGTCAGGGGATGGCGTCTATTAGACATTCCCCTCCCCTCTGTGCTGGTTCCCTGCCTGGAGACAAGGGGACAATTCAAGTGCGGTACCTTTCTGTCTTGCAGTACTGAAATCAAAAAGGGTTCAGTTCTCAACCGGGAGGAATAGGGAATTGAAGTGTAAACATCACCTTTCAGTCACTTAAAAATCCCAGACCTCACCTTTTCCCCTCTAAGCACCTTCTTTTTTAGGACCTTGGACAATTTTTAAAAGAGAGGATCCAGGTTATGATAAATTTTGTTCCTAAATCTTAGTGGATGGACGTGAGGTACTCTCAGAAATCTGACATTTGTGACAAAGATGAAGAACGGAAGGGTGGCAGAAGGTGAGAAAGAGGAAGATACCCAGAAACCTAGGATTCTTAGGGCATTCTCCTATTTTGGGCTTGACAGATTTAGGATGGAATAAGTTCCCTTTTTATTTTGCCATTGATTTAGTTGTCACTCTAGGGAATACATCAGTGTGATACAGGGGTGCTGGGGCTTGGTCAGCAGCATTTGTAGTAGAGAGCTGAGGCCCATGGATGGAGTGCAGGGTGAGGCAGTGGGCAGGCTGGAAAGGGTGGCAGGGGAAAGCAGAGCTTAATTCTGAATTTTCCTGCAAATAAAAGTACAGATGTAAGCTAAGGGACTTTGGCCGAGCAAGGTACTCTCCACAGCACACTCGGGAACCACACACATAAGGGACTAGGAAGAGGAGAACCGGAAAAATCCAGAGTCGGCGATGACACACAGCTAAGGGCAGAGACAGAGAGTGGAAAATATGAATGGGGAGAAAGGAATGGAGCAAGCAAAGAAGCGGGGTAGGGAGGGGCTATCTGGAAAGAGAATTACAGAAGACAGGAAGATGAGTTGTAGTGTCCTGCCATTATGCACCGAGAATGTGGCTCATTCTTCTTGCAGCTAATTCTAAGTCTAGAATGTATGCACTTATCAAAATGCATTAATCTGTATACTTAATATCCATGCATTTTATTGTACATAAACTATAACTAATAAAATCTGTTTATTAAAAAATATTTTTGCAATTGATTAGTCAGGAAAGGGTGGGGACTTTAAAGCCCAGGGGACCTCATGGTTAGGGATACACAGGTATAAGGCACAGGGTGCTTCTGGTAACCGGCCAAGTGCCAAGCTTGGCTGGGTTTTAGGGTGGGAGGCAAAGGGACATGAGACAGAGCCTTCTATGCCATGCAGAGGAATCTGGATGTCAACTCATAAGCCCTGGGTTCCACTGAAGAGTTTAAGCCCTGCTCTCCAGAGGCTGACAGCTCTGCCTTGGAGGCTGTCTGCTGCCCAGGTTGGGTAGAGAGCAGGCCTCCCATACTGCAACTCCTTAGAACTCTGTCCAGAGATTTCCCTGAGGGGGAGGGATGAGGAGGAGAAATTAGAGAGGAACGAGAAGAGCTGCCAGAGTGAACTGCACCCAGTGCCCACGAGAATAATCAGGGAGACACACTCAACTTCCTGTACCCGGATGAACTCGGTCAACTTCCCCCACCCAGGAGGGGAGGGCACCCAGCGCTTTTGTCATGACCTACCAAGGAAATGTCCCCGAGGGACTGCCTATCTCACTTCTGCTGGAAGCCATCTCTACCTCCTCATCCAATCGGCTCAGGACAAGTATAACCCCTGTGGTTTTTAAGCTTCTAACCCTACAACTGGCACCGAACTTGTATCCCACAGTATTTTAGGAATTTCTGAATCGTCTTGCCCTAGATGAGCACACAAACCACAACAGGCTTTTCCCAACTGTTTCTCCCACTTGGAACATTTCTTCCACATGTCTGGCTTCTAAAGCTTACTATTTTCCAAACCCACAAACTCCTCTCCCCACCCTCCTCCATAAGACTCATTTCCCCCTTTCCTGGACATCTGTTGCAGTTCCAGGTAATAATTTCCCTTCACCCCCACCATGTTAGTTCTGTTTCCTCATTTAGAAGAGCAGATCCTTGGAGATCGGAAGAGTCTTAAACGCTGTCATTTCCCCACTGACTTGGGACTATGGTCAATTCTTAACATTTATTGGTAGATTGATGATAGAATTTGGAGGATCCAGACCACAGTGAGGGAACAGCTGCACCACAGCTAAAACCAAGAACCTGCCTTCATTTCCCTTAACCATTTTCATTAGAAAAAAATTCATCATAGTAAGGGGAGTGCTGGGACTCAGAGAGGCTGAAGGAGATGGGAGACAGAAGGCAGTGCAGTCGGGACGTGGCCTGATGTTTAATCCTGACTCTAGCTTATTTTCCCAAATAAGTGACCCCAGATGGCCTAGGTTTTGTCTCCCATGGCCTCCATTAAAGAGAGCAGCGCTGTGCTGGGAGCACTGGGCAAAAACAAAGGTCAGATTTTGCCAAAGCCAGTGCAATTGGCCGGTGAGCTCAAGTTACTGAATTTACAGCAACTGCTGAGTCAGCCTGCATTGCTGGGAGGGCAGATATGATATGAACTGTCCTGCAGGGAAGGGAATTTGGGATAAATCGTGAACTTCAAAAAGTTTCTTCCTGGAAACCAAAGAAGTAACCCGTGGCAATTAGGAGACAGGGTGAACTCTGAGACGCCCTTCATCGCCAGCGGGAAATCCTGTGCTCTTGGATCCACCTGTCTGTGGGAAGAACGAGTTCAGGAATTTGGAGAGCTGACCCAGGTCTCCCCTGTTTTAGAGCACATGGCTAAGGGTGCCCCAAGCACTGCTGCTCAATTGCCCGCAAAATGGAAATGTAAAACTTCCTGTGGCCTATTCCCAGGGATGTGGAAAGGACAGGAAGTTCTGAGGAACCCTAAGCAGGTTCTCATTATTGGCATTGTCAGGTGACCACGTCTGGACTGGTTCAAACTCGATGCTCCCGAGGACAGGACTGTGGGTTTTGTCCATCTATAAAGTTGTTTTCATCACATGAAGAAAACCTGTCCCACAGACAAAACCCATCCCCACCTGGCACCTGTATGATGAAAGCGCACCCTGGGGCATGAGCCGCACCGGGTGACACGGTCACCCCTGACCTCAGTGTGCCAACACCTCCAGCAGGACGTCCTGCTGATGGGGTTGGAGTGGGTCACTGCATAGCATCGGTGAAGGTCTGTCTGAAAATCACAGACTTCCAGAAATTTCTAATGGTTTCCCCATTTTTCCCATTGCCTGGTTGCACACAGTGGCCCCACTCCCAGCCCCTGCCCGGCTCAGATCCGTGAGAAAGGGGGGGGGGGGGGGGTGCTGGTACCTTCGATGGCGCTGCCGATGTGAGGAACAACTGCTGCACCTGCCCCGGGCTCCACTACCCAACTGACCAGGTGCTGTGGGAAGGATTATGTTTTTGACCAACGGGGTCATCTCCTGCAGATCCTGGCTTGATGTGCAATGAAGCCTGTGCATCATGCTGCTTTTAGCCTGTGTTGCTTGGACAGTGCCTCAACCACTATTGCACAGGTCTCCCTCTCTTCCTCGTCTGTCCTTTTTCCCTTTCCTTCCTTCACCTGCCTTCTCAGTGAACCTTCTCTTAAGCTTTCTGAGGTGGGGACCATCTCCTTCCCTATTTCTCTTTACCTGACCCTCTACATCCAGGAAATCAGAGCAGGCTTGCTGAGGAGTAGCAATCCTTAGATAACCCTCATTAAAGAAAAACCTAAATTCCCAGAGGTACAAAAAGCTCACCACTTTTACTTACTGTCTTGGGGTTCCTGTATTTCTATTGAGAGTGAACGCGAACACTTACTAAGTGCCGATGAAGTGTTCGGCACTGTTCTAAACATCTTACATGATGAAGGTGCTAGCGCACCATGCAGATCCCCCCTTCAGAACAGAAGCCCTCACTCCACAGGAGACCCAGAGTGTGGCCTGCTGTAGGCGCACAGCACAATCCTCCAGAGTTGCCCCCTGCAGAAGGGAGCTGCCTTGCTTAAGATTTGGCCATCTTCTTTGTTTGACTGCATCCAATGAATGGTTGATGTGGGGGTACAAAGGTCTGCTCCCTTACCTCAATGAGGGACAGTGACCATGGGCCTTCCCAGCTCCAGATCTTCCCATGGGTATCAATGCAGTCTCTACTGGAATGGCAAGGCATTCAACTCTCCTCTCTGCTCACCTGCCGCTGGCACTCACAGGAGTTGTTCTGGAGAACACTCCCCAGTAAACCTCCTGTGTGCAAGTAACCCTAGACCCCACGCTCTTTTTATTTTTAAATTTTTTAAACGTATGTATTTATACATACATACACATAGATAGATACATACATATATACTAGACCCCACACTCTTAGCCTTTAATGCTGCCTCCTAATAACAATCCCTGGAGGGCTGTGGGGATGGGAAGCTTTAATGCCTCTGAGGGAAAGTGGAGCTGAGCAGCGAGGGTGGGGAGGCATTTATTACCTTTATCTCAGAGCTAACAACAGCTTAAGCTGAGGGCCATTCACCAGTTACAGAGGCAGTGGGCTTTTTTGTTTCTGTTTTTGGTAGTGGAAAAAGCACGGTAACTTCAGATTTGAATTTTGGCACCAACATTAATTAAGTGTTTAACTTGGAGCAAACCTCTGAGTCTTTGTAACAGTGCCTGGCACACAACAGGCATAGTCCACCTCCCCCCCCCAGCCCACCCCCCCACGGTTTATTTCCGGCTCTGTATCTCGGGCAAGTCTAACTTTCTGATCTCAGACTCTTCATCTGGGAAATGGGGATGACTGCAAGGAAGGTCTTAGCACCGCAGCCAACAGGGTGGGCGCACAGTAAACAGCTGTCCGAATAATCAAGATGCTGCCCTGGCAGGGTTGCGCCTTGTGCCCTTGTCCTGCAGTACCCAACGGGTCCAGACTTTTCCAGTGACCGACACCACACGTGCCTCCCAACCCAGACCCGCAAACCCACCCAACTGAGTTGGTTTTCGGCTTTTCCCAGAAGTGGGCTAGTGTTTCAAATTTTTTCCCTTCTAAACAGGGCATGCGCGTCCCCTCAGTGCGTCGTTGTTCTGCCGCTTCTCCCTCCCCACGCGCGGAGGAGGGCCGGGCCCCGTGCGCCCCGTGCGCCCCGTGCGCCCCCGGGGGAGAAAGCTGCGCGCGGGGCAGGGCTACCGCCGCCCGCGCCCGCCGCCTCCCCCCGCCCTCCGCTCCGCCCAGCCCCGCTCTCCGATTGGCCAGCGGCGCTCGGCCACGCCCCCTCCTCCCTCCGAGGGAATAAAGGCGGCGGGAGCGCTCGCTCGCCGCATTCTCGCTTTATACATCTTTACCCGCTCTGTTGTACCCCAGCTGTCGCTGCCTTCCCGCCTCCCTGCCTTCGCGGTGCCCGCTCGAGCCGCCAAC
>PVIY010028133.1:0-24505 GCA_004026745.1 Myrmecophaga tridactyla
GGGCAGTCTACTAAATTCTTGTTTGAGCTGTATAAACAAGAGTTCTAGGTCAAGTGAACAGAAGGCTAACCTGAATTACAAAAACACAGAGTCACTGCCCCTCAATCAATTTCCAGACATGAGACGGTTTACAGTCCCAGAACCCCTTGAATGAAGGGGAGGACAGGTCCTTTTGGGGGAGAACCCTGTTACACTGCCACAAATTTATACTGTTAATCTTCCTCCAAGCCTTCCCCAAGGAAACCGATGGCATTTTACCAGGGTAACTGTGCATTGGAGGAAAGGAAATGATCAGATATTTTGGGGATTATAAAACACTGGTTCAGAAATGACATTAGTTCCAGGTGACCCAAAACGTTATTCTGGTCCACCAGTCAGAGTGGGGGCTTATGGTAGTTAGATTCCATTGCCAACTTGGCCAGGTGAAGGTACCTAGTTCAGTACCGAGAGTGGGGTGCTGCTGCAATTTGCAAATATCAGATATGTTGGAATGGTTTTTTGGATGGCTAAGGGGAAGATTTTGGAGGAACTGTGAAGAGAATGATGGAGAAGTCCTGGAGTGCTTAAAAAGACTGTTGGTGTAAACAGAACCACTGCCAACCTGGACAAAGGTGGACACAAAAGGGAAAAATTGGAGTTTGCAGAGTGAGAACCATGGAAGCTCGGGTCTGAAGCCAAGAAACCTCGGCCAGGAGAGTGGACCCACCCATATACATGGAGTTTACCCTGGAGGGCGAGAGTGAGTTTCCCACCTCATTGCAGTGGAAGAGTCATGCAGCCTCAGGCCTTGCAGAAGGTACAGCACACTCCTTGGGGGACTGGGGAGAGCCTGGCTGACAGCACATGGAGGGGTTGAGCTTGTGCCCCAGAAATGGCAGAAAGCCCAGGCGTGGCCCTGATGCCTGGAGAGAGAGGAGCTGAGAAAAAGGTGGTCTCCTCAATGTTCCCCGAGGTTGATTTGGAAAGAAGTGGGCCACTGCATAGGCCCTTGGAAAGGGTGGGGCTGCCACTTTCTAAAGCCGAAGGATAAATGACTTTCAGACTTTGAAATCCAATGGTGTTTGCCCTGCAGGTTTTCCTTCCAATTTCTCCCTATGGATCCTGTGACTGTCCTCCTTTGCATATTGGCACCAGATAACTTGTTTTGAGATTCATAGGTCCACGGCCAGAAGAGAATTTTTTGCACTTTAATATTGTTTAAGGTGATGCGTGTAGTTGCCAAGTTGACAGGGGGTGGACATGTGGTAGTTAGATTCAGTTGTCAACTTGGCCAGGTGAAAGTGCCTAGTTATGTTGCTGTGGACATGAGCCAATGATATGTGAACCTCATCTGTTGTTCATTACATCTGCAGTCAGTTAGAAAGCGTGCCTGCTGCAATGAATGGCATTTGATTTAATTGGCTGGTGCTTAAATAAGAGACTCAACATAGCACAGCCCAAGCAGCTCAGCATGCCTCATCTCAGCACTCGCAGCTCAGCAAAGGCCTTTGGAGATGCAGAAAGAAAACACCCTGAGGAAAATTGTTGGAATGCAGAGGCCTGGAGAGAAGGCCAGCAGAGATCACCCTGTGCCTTCCCATGTAAGAAAAAACTTCAGATGAAAGTTAGCTGCCTTTCCTCTGAAGAACTAATAAAATAATTCCCCAGTTATTAAAAGCCAATCCATCTCTGGTGTGTTGCATTCTGGCAGCTAGCAAACTAGAACAGGAGGTCAGATGATTGATGGAGTTTTAGCTCAGGTCCATCTCACATTGGAACAGTGAGTCCCTAGACCCATTCTGTTGTTATTTCCCGAGTTCCAGGATGTATAATTGGAATAGCCATAATAAGCAACTGGCAGAATCTCCACACTAGCTTTCTGACTTGTGCACTGAGGGCTATTATGGTGGGAAAGGTCAAATGAAAACCCCTAGAACTGCCCCTACCTAGCAAAATAGTAAATCAGAAGCAATACCGGATTCCTGGAGGGATTGCAGAGTTTACTGACACTCTTAAGGACTTGAAGGATTCAGGGGTGGTGATTCTCATCAAATCCCCACTCAACTCTCCTATTTGGCCTGTGCATAAAACAGACAGGTCTTAGAGGATGGCAGTGGATTATCATAAACTCAACCAGGTGGTAACTCCAATTGCAGCTTCTGTTCCAGATGTGGTATCATTGCTTGAGCAAATCAATATCCCCCTGGTACCTGGTATGCAGCTATTGATCTGGTAAATGCTTTTTTATCAATAGTTGTTAGTAAGGACTACCAGAAACAGCTTGCTTTCACCTGGCAAGGTTACCAATATACTTTCACGGTCTTACCTCAGAGGTATAGCAACTCTCTAGCCCTATGTCATAATCTTGTCCACAGGGAACTTGATCATTTCTCGCTCCCACAAGACATCACACTGGTCCATTATATTGATGATATCATGTTGATTGGACCTAATGAGAAATACAGTAGCAACTACTCTAGACTTACTGGTAAGGGATTTGTGTGTGTATCTTTTGAGGAGATAAATCCAAAAAAAATACACGGGCCTTCCACCTCAGTGAAATTTCTAGGTGTCCAATGGTGTGGGGCATGTCGAGATATCCCTTCTAAGGTGAAGGATAATTTGCTGCATCTGGCCCCTCCTACAACCAAAAAAGGCACAATGCCCGGTTGGTCTCTTTGGATTTTGGCAACAACATATTCCTCATTTGTGTGTGCTACTCCAGCCCATTTATCAAGTGACCAGAAATACTGCTAATTTTGAGCAGGGACCTGAACAAGAGGAGGGTCTGCAACAGGTTCAGGCTGCTGTACAAGCTGCTCTGCCATTTGGACCATATGATCCAGCAGATTCAATGGTGCTGGAAGTGTCAGTGGCAAATAGAGATGCTGTTTGGGGCTTTTGGCAACTACCAATGGTTCTGAAACTTCAGGAATGAAGGTTTGGGTTACCCCACCAGGCGAAGAACCATGGTCAGCTGAAGTGATTGCTGAGGGTAAAGGGAACATCAAATGGGGAGTAGAAGAAGGTAATGATAAATATGAACTACGACCACATGATCAGTTACAGAAATGAGGACCGTGAAGTTGTTTTGTTCCTGTTATACTATTTAAGCTGTAAGATACCAAGTTTAAGAATGAATATTACCCCAAGACTTGTACCCTATTCTGGAGAGATTTAATGTATTTCCAGTTATATGCAGGACAGTTGAGTATTGTTAGGTGAGAGAAAAAATGTGTGTTTTATTGTTTTTTATTTAGAAATTAGGTATGGTTTAAGGTGATACATATAGCTGCCAGGTTGACAAGAGGCGAACTGCCATGGTCAAGTTCATGTGTCAACTTGGCCAAGTGGGGGTACCTGTTTGTCTGGTTGGGCAAGTGCTGGCCTGTCTGTTGCATTGCAATGAGGACATTTCTTAGAATTATGGTCACGTCAGCTGCATCCACAGCTGATTCATTTGTAATCATTTGTAAGGGCGTGTCTTCTGTAATGAGTGATGCTTAATCTAGTCACTGGAAGCCTTTTAAGGAGTATTCAGAAGAGACAGGCTCTCTTCCTGCTCCAGCCAGTGAGCCTCTTCTGTGGAGTTTGTGCAGACCCTCCATCGAAATCGTCGGCTTCACAGCTTGCCCCATGGATTTTGGACTCTACATTCTCACGGTTGTGTGAGACACTTTTATACATTTTATATTTGTGAGCATTTCCTGTGGATTTTGTTTCTCTAGAGAACCCTAACTAATACACCCTGTTTTCTCTTGTAATCTGCCTTGGTTTTGACGTGGCTAACCTGATCATAAGACTCAGTGTAGGGGGAGAAGTACAAGGATTAATTGAACTCTGAGGACAAGGAGAAAATAAAGTCCTAGAAAATGCTGCAGTTAGTTCAGAAGCCCAGCTCCTGCTGCAGCGGGGGTGAGTGCTCCCAGCCAGGCCGACAGGTGTGGGCACTGCTGTCCAAGCCACCCCCCACCCCCTGCACGTGGACAGGGCCCTGAGCTGTAGTGACCAGGTGAAGTCAGCAAGAGAGGCCAGTCTAGGGACTGTGCTGACACATCCTCTTTGGTTGCTCAGATGTAGTCTCTCTCTTTCTCTCTTCCTCCCTCTCTTTCTCTCTCTCTTTCTCTCTCTGTCTCTCGCTCAGCCCAAATCTGCAAGGAAAATCATTGCTGTCCCCTCTACATGGGACATGACATCCAGGGGTGAAAGTCTCTGGCAGTGTGGGGCGTGACTCCTGGGGATGAGCCTGGTCCTGGCACCGTGGAATCATACACAACTTCCTGACCAAAAGTGGGAAAAGAAACATAACAAAATAAGGTGTCAGTGGCTAAGAGAATTCAAATAGAGTCCAGAGGCTGTTCTAGAGGCAACTCTTTTTTTTTATTAATTTTTTTTTGTGAAATATAACAAATAAAAGGAAAAATAAAGAAAAAGCAATAATCTTCAAAGTACATGTCAATAAGTAAATACAGATTTCAGAGTTTATTATGAAATTACTCTGTTTCAGATTTTTCCTTCTAGCTGCTATGGAACACTGGCGGCTAGAGGAATTGCTAACGTAGTCATTCAGCAGCCACATGTGTTTGTTAAATCCCATTTTCTCTGTTATACCTCCTCCTTCCCCTTTAATGCTTTCCCCAATGTACAGGGAACCTTGGGCAATGCCTGTTCTGACTTTTCCATATTAAGAAGGGGTGTCCACACTAAAGGATAGGGGGATGGAATTAGTTGATAATCTTGGAAAGGATGATCCCTTTGGATTTCAGAATTTATCTGACCTAGGAACCCTCTGGGAACTATACGTTACCTGGAAGCAACTCTTAGGCCTTGTTAGAAGTAGTATTAGCTTCTCCCCTACAGACACAAGTTTCCTAAGTACAAGCCTCAATATCCAGAGCTTGGCCTATTTCCTTGGGAGTCTCCAATGGTTGTGAGGGAACCCAGGATTCCCCAATGGGAATGTTTAATGGTTCTATTTGCTTTCCTTTGGACCCCCAAGGGAATCTACCAATACTTCTTAATCATCAGCCCACCATATTTGGAGATGTATTCGGGTATTACATTAGGCTATACAGAATTAAAAGGTCTTGTTTCCATTCTGGACTCCAGGAGTTTGGGTTATTTAAATGAGCTATTGTGTGATGCAGAAAATTTAGGTTCTAGACATAATAAACCACTCTTCCTTTGGTCCATACAGTAGGTGAAGTTCTAGAGTGCATACATTATCATCTTTTACCCTGTATTCTAATTTACTTTAGAACCAGCCATATCAGCTTTGTTTTTACCTCTAATTGAGGCCTGATCTCCTTTTCAGTTATTGTTTATAGCTATGCCAACTTTCAGGGCTGCTGCTCTTCATTCTTGGGTCTTAAGCATCACAGAGCTACTCAAAGCTCCAGAGAAATACCATCTGATGCACTTATAGCTCAGTGTCCCAGAATCTAGAAATACACTTACAACTGCAGACTTAGTGTGGCTGCTAGGAGGGCTTAAAATCTAGGCTCCAATTTTCTAAGTATTTTCTGAGGGAGACCTTAGCATATTTGTTCTTTTGTTTCTGGCTTATTTTGCACAACACAGTGTCCCCAAGGTTTATTTGGTTTGTTGTGTGTCTCTCAACATCCTTCCTTTTTGCAACCGCACCATATTCCATCATATAGATGTATCACAGTTCACCATTCTGCTTCTCTGTCATTGTATTCTTCCACTGCCTCCATCTATTGGGCACCATGGACAATGTCCAAAATAAACAAACTACATCTTACAGCATCTTCACTTTGTTGTACAATCAGCAGCACTCTCAATTTTAGACAATTTTCATTGGTCCAAAGAGACAAGGAGCCAATAAACACAGCCTCACCCAATATCAAATCAAAGCCTCCCTTAATCTCTTGTCCCTTTCCCCGCCCCCCCCGCAATTGTTGCCCCTGGTAGAGCTGTGGCAATGTTGATGAATTCCTCTTAACTATTGGCCATAGCATGCAATTTTAGTTTCCCCTTGTACCTCTCTACTACTGACTCTCTCAGCATAATTTGTGAGGACTTATTTAAAATTGTAGGGCAGCTGCCGTGGCTCAGCAGGCAGAGCTCCGACCTGCCATGCTGGAGGTCTGGAGTTCGATCCCTGGTGCCTCCTGCCCATATGCAAATTAAAAAAAATTGTAGATTTAATCTGGTGCATACATGGCACTATATATCCCCTTTCCATCAAATTCACCTTCAGTATGACAATGTAACTTATAACCCCACTAATTGGTTGTCATCACTTCTCTCCATTCCCTTGCATTTAGGCTCAACTTCATGGGTAGCCTTACCTCCATCTCTAGTTTTTGTGTAACTCCAGTTTAGTTATATTCAACAGTGTAATTTCTGAGACTACCTTTACCAGAGTCAAAATGGCAAAATCATACAGTAACTGTCCTTGTGTGTCTGACTTATTTCACTCAGCATCATGCCGTCAAGTCTCATCCCTCTTGTCATGTGCTTCAGGACCTAATTTTGTCTTACTGCTGCATAATATTCCATCGTATGTTTATATCACATTTTGTTTATCCACTCATCTGTTGATGGGCACTTGAATTGTTTCCATCTCTTGGCAATTGTGAATAGTGCTGCTATTAACATCGGTGTGCAAATATCTGTTCATGTCAATGCTTTCAGCTCTTCTGGGTATGTACCAAGTAGTAGAATTGCCATGTCATAGGACAACTCAACATTTAGTTTCATGAGGAATTGCCAAACAGTCTTCCATGGGAGCGGCACCATTACATATTCCCACCAGCAGTGCATAAGTGTCCCAGTTTCTCCACATCCTCTCCCACATCTGTAGTTTCCTGTTTGTTTAATAACACTCATTCTTTTAGGTGTGAGGTGGTATCTCATTGTAGTCTTGATCTGCATTTCTCTTATAGCTAATAAAAATGAGCATCTCTTTGTGTGCTTTTTCATCACTTGTATTTGCTCTTTGGAAAAGTGTCTGTTCATATCAAATGCCCATTTTTAAACTGCGTTGTTTGTTCCTTTATTGTTGAGCTGTATAATTTCTTTATATACACAGGATGTCAAGCCTTTATCCAATATGTGGTTTCCATATATTTTCTCCTGTTGAGTTGGCTGCCTCCTCACCTTTTCAACAAAGTCCTTTGAAGCACAGAAACTCTTGATTATAAGGAGTTATCATTTATCTGTTTTTCTTTTGCTGCTTGTGCTTTAGTTGTAAAGCTTAAGAAGCTACCTCTTATTACTAGATCTTGAAGATGTTTCCCTACATTTTCTCCTAGGAGTTTTATGGTACTGGCTCTTACATTCAAGTCCTTAATCCACTTTGAATTAATTTTTGAATAGGGTGTAAGGTAGGAGTCCTCTTTCATTCTTTTGGCTATTGAAATCCAGTTCTCCCATGCTCATTTATTGAAAAGACTATTTTGTCCCAGTTCAGTGGATTTGGGGGTCTTATCAAAGATCAACTGTCCAATCAATTCAATAGGCTGACACCTCAATCTTGGGGTTTGTTCATATGAAACTTATCCCCACAGAGGATAGGCTAAGCCTACTTAAAATAGGCTTAAGTATCACCCCCAGAGAGCTGCTTCTGTGGCTCGGATGTGGCCTATCTCTCTCTTGTCTGGCATGGCAGGCAAGCTCATTGCCCTCCCCCTCTCAGCATGGGGCATGACTCCCAGGGGTGTAGACCTCCCTGGCAACGTGGGACAGAGATCCCGTAACAAGCTGGGACTTGGCATTGACGGATTGGGAAGGCCTTCTCAATCGAAGAGAGGTTGAGAGAAATGAGACAGGATAGAGTGCCAGTGGCTGGGACATTTCGGGGTGAGTCAAAAGGTTGTCTTGGAGGTTGTTCTTATGCATTGCGTGGATATCTCCTTTTTGCTTGGGGTGTGTTGGAGGGTGGAGGGAGGCACCTGGGGCTGTGGAGCTGTGTTCTGGTTTCTTGAAGATGAATGTGTGGTGGGATGACTTTAAATGTGACTCTGTGGCTGTGGGGGCCCTGTGTCTGATGCTCCTTTTATCTGCAGTGTGGACAGATGATTAAAAATAAACAAATAATAGGGGGAATGGATATTGGAGCAGATTGAGTAAACTAAAATACTTGTGATCAATGAAAGGGAGTGGTAAGGTGTATAGATAAAAAAAAATAGGGGGAGTAGGGGTTGAAATGTATTGGGTGGGCCATGGGCAGGGGAGCTTGACTCAGGCAAGCTCTTGTGATGACAGAGGCAGCCCGAGGGCTCCAGCCCTGCTGGGGAAGATCTCACTGGACTAGGGCTTCTGGTCTCCAGCACATGGGGCAGCAGCTTCAGGCTATTTGAAGCCACCCAGTCTGTTGTTTGTCATAGCCACCACAGAAAACTGGGACATTTTTATTCCATTTATAAGAAGTATCCAGAGCGGGTAAATCCAAAGAGACAGAAAGTGGACTGGTGGTCTCCCGGAGCTGGGGGGATGGGGAGGGGAGTGGGTATGTGACTGCCTGAAAGCTCGGTTTCATTTTGGGGGGTGAGAACGTTCTGGAACTAGATAGAGGGGATGGTGCATGACTTGTGATTAAATGTTGCTGAGTTGTAAACTTAAAATGACGAATTTTATCTTACGTGAATTTTTCCACAATTAAATAAAAAGCAATTAAAGAAGAGGAATTAAAAACAAAGGGAGGCGGGTCAGATGGCTCCCTCCAGGTTCTGGTCACTTCCAACCTAAGAGGCCCTCTTTGCCACCCTTCCCAAAGGCGCCTAGTGTCTGAGCCGGCTGGACAGGGCTGATTGCACCAAGACTGAAGGGAGGCTTGGGGTCTGCACACAGGTGGACCATGGACAGGCCCTGGCCTCACGGACCCGGGTTCAGCAAAATCCTTTCCACATCGTCAGCGCATCCCTCCATGCTGGAGCCTCTTGGAGGAACTCATCCTGGCCCCCACAGAAGAGCCCACCCATGTGAAGGCAGGAGCACAGCTCACCAGCCTCCCTGGCCTCCTGCCCCCCTCGCCAGGTCGCCCACGGTGTGCAGTGGAAGAGTTAAAACTGGGCCCAGTCTGATCAGGGAGAAGAAGCCAGCACTGCCGGTGAGGTCACTTGAGGCCCCCATGCGTTTGCCTTGAGGTCACCATAAGGTTATGGCATTTATCCCAAGGTCACTGCAAGGTCAACATAAGATAACTAAGTTTGCCCTGAGGTCACTGAGTTCCTCCTACTGCCGGCCATGATCTGCTGCAGTGAGCTCCTGCTGGAAGTTCTGAGTTCCGCTCTACCCCGGACCCCCGCCTTCTGAGTCCTGGAGAGCAGAGCCCCCCTCCCAATCCAGACGCTGGACACCCAGACCCTCCTGCCCTGCCGCTGGGCACCAAGCCGGACACAAGGGCTGAGGACATTTGGGGGAGGGGGAAGTGGTGTGCGCAGTTGGGAGGGGGACGGCAGTGGGGCCCAGTCCTCGGGAGGTCCAGGCTCGCGCTCCTGCGGCCTGCTCAGCCCTGTGGCGGGCTCCTGCTCTGCCCAAGCAGCGCGGCTGGCCGTAATGTGTGCTCGGCTCACCGCGTTTGTGCCCCTTCCTCGGAGCACCCCCTCCCCCCGCCCCAGCCCAGTGTAGCTTCACCCTCACTGCTCCCCCCTCGCCCGCAGCTCCCCGGCTTCCTGTCGGCGTGTGCAGCAGAGCGCCCAGCAGGCCCTCAGGGTGACGTGCTCACTGTCATGGGCACCTCCTGGAGATGCCACGGTGAGCCCCAGCTGGGCAAGGAAGCCGTGCAGGATGGACACGACAGCCACAAGACAAGGGATTGGCTGAACAGTACCTGGGGTGGGTGTCGGTAATTAACACAGGCACTTTCCTGTACGTCATTTTATTAAGATCTGCATTGATAATATTTTGCAAATATGCAGTTTTCCAATAAACACATTCAGAATAAAACAGGGTTTATGAACACTTAACACTTCATTTGAAAAGGTAGGACAATTTATTCTTCTCTAGCAAAGGAGAGTCTGGCATCTCCCCCAGGTGCTTTTCTGCCGGGAACGGTGAGAGCTTGTTCTGCCAAGGGCCGAGGGTGACAGAGCTCCGTTCTCTCTTCTGGACCGAGCAGGACCTGGGGGATCAGAGTTCCAGAAGATGAGTCTATGCTATCAGCCGTCTGCGTGTTGTCCCTGAGTGGGCTCTGTCCTTGGCCATGCTCTAGGGGCCCTGCCTGGAGGCGGTGGCTACTGCTCTGGCCTGAGACCAGCCCTCAGGCTGGCCGGGCCTCTTCAGTGCCCCTGGCTCTCCTCGGGGCTCCACGGCAGGCGCACAGTTGCTCCCTTCTCGGTGGAGACAGCACCGGGTGCTGGGGTGGCCTGGGAGACCTGCCGGCCCGGCCTCTCCCCCGTGCCTCCACCTGGAGGTGTGTGCACACCTGCACGCTGACTGCACGTTTGAAATGCACTCGTTGAGACGTTGGGACGTGCGTGTCACCCTCGCGAAGTGCCACATGTGAGTCCACCAGCACCGAGTCTCCTCGGCCCCTCTGTTGTCTTTCCACCCACTCTCCCCAGGCAGCAAGTGCCCTGCCCGGCCAGCCCTCGCTGGGGGCGGTCACACAGGCGGCCGCACGAGCAAGTGTGAGCAGATTGGGTACACACCAGGGAGCTGAGTGCGTGCCCAGCGCTTCAGAAACTGCCAAAGAGGTTTTCCAAGAGCTGGCGCCGCGTTGCACCCCCAGCAGCGAGGGAGACCCCCGCCCCCGCCCCCCCCCGCCCAGGCACAGTCTTCCTTCCTGACCTCACTGGCTCTGGCGGGGACATAGCGGCGTCGCCCTGAGGCTGCATCTGGTGAGGTGCAGCAGCTTTCTGTGGCTCACCCAGGCAGCTTTTTTGGTCCAGTTTCTGTTCAAATCTTTTGCCCAGTATTTTTGTTTGTTTTCTCACAGTGGAGTCTTCCTTCCGGTTAAGCAGTAGCTCTTTCCATTTTTTTAGCTCTTTAATTTCTCAATTACATTTTTTGTGTTTTTTCACTGTGTAGGTCTTGTACATTTTTTTGCTGTTGTTGTTGCCAGATTTAACCCTAAGTATTTCAAATTTTGATACTACTGTAAATAGGTTTTTTTAAAATTTTATTTTCCAGTTCATTGCTAGTATATAGAATTCATTAATTTCTGTACATTTTGTATATTGCATATGTGTATGTTTTTCTTGTTAAACTCAGTGATTAATTCTAGTGACTTTTTTTAGATTGCATTAGATTTTTTATACAGACTCTTGTAATGTCTACAATAAAGGGAGTTTTACTTCTTCCTTTCTGATATGGTGGCCTTTTATTTTTTCTCTGATGTGCTTGCTCAGAAGCTGCAGGACCACCTTGCCCTGTGCTCCGTCTTAGGAGAAAAATATTCAGTCTCTTGCTTGGAAGTACAATGTTAGCTGTAGAATGTTTGTAACTGTCCTTTATCAAGCTCAGGGAGTTCTCTCCACTTTGAGTTTGTGGAGAGTTTTAAAAAATGTTTTTAAAATCAAGAATAGGAGTTATATTTTGTCAGTTTTTTTTTTGTATCTATTGAGATGATCATAAAGTTTGTCTTTTTGTAGTTTGTTAATATGATGAGTTACACTGACTGATTTTCAGGTATTAAACCAACCCTGCATTCCTGGATGCTGAGGTCAGTGATTTGATACCTTCTTTTCTATGTAGATATTGACTGCTATAAATGTCCCCCTCCATACTGTTTTATAGCATCCCATAAACCCAGATCTGTTCTTTTTTTTTTCATTTGGTTAAAATGTTCTCTAATTTCACAGTTGATTTCTTCTTTGATGATCTATGGGTAATTTAGAAGGGTATTATTTAGTTTCCAAACATTTGGGGAGTTTTCCAGATATTATTGTAATTAATTTTTAATTAAAAACCAGAGGACATATTTTCAGTGCTGTGACTCTAGAAATCCTACTGAGACTTTCAGAACCTAAATTTTCAGTAGCACATAATCTAACTCAACCTGTCTGGATAGATCATTTAAACAACCCAAACACAGGAAACCCAGAATAAGAATCAGGGTCTTTAATCCTGTACAGCTTAATGTTATGCCTGGATACAGAGTATATTAAACAAATAACCAAAAGCTATCGGCAAAGTCCCTTGATGAGAGAAACAATATGGAACTATTAAACTTTAACACTGGGGAAACCTTGGATATTGTATCAAAATTTAGGGACACCCAAATCAACAGGCCATACCCTTGATCCTGAGACTCCTGTGAAGCTTATGTATGTAGTGGAGAAGCTTAGCCTAAGCTTAGGCATGCCTAAGAGTTATTTCTGGAGGATCTCTTTTGTTGTTCAGATGTGGCCTCACTCTCTCTAAGCCCAACTCTGCAAGTGAAATCATTGCCCTCCCCCCAATGTGGGACATGACATGCAGGGGTGAAAGTCTCCCTGGCAATGTGAGGGATGACTCTCACTGATGAATCTCGCCCTCACCCTGTGAGATCAAAAATTCCATCCTGACCAAAAAGGGGAAAATAAGTATAATTAAAGTATCAGTGGCTGAGAGAGCCCAAATAAAGTCAAGAGGCTACTCTGGAGGTTGCTCTTATGCAAGCTTCAGGAAGACCTTGTTACCTATCATATCCTGGCAACCCCCAACCAGGACCATTCCAGCCAATCCTAAAGAACACCTAGGGCAATTTATAAGATTCTGCAAGGGTTCCATGCATTAGGGTAACTTTCCAGAAACCCTCAACTTGCAGATAGGTCCCTGGACCAGAAAAGTCCTGAAACCTAGAAGGCCCAGCCTCTCCAGGACATCAGATAGTTCCATCTCCCTACCCCCTATTATTGACAACCCCTTCCAACATGAAAAAGTTAGACTTGTCATAGCCCAAATACACCTAAAGAGTGGGAGGAAGATGATGATGGTGGAGTTATACAGAGAAGGTAGGGTTTAACAAATGAATGTGATCGCTGAATCATTAAATTGATATCTCTTTTATCTCTAGTATCTTAGAGTAGCTAAAGGTAAAAAACTAAAATTGTGGATTTGTAACCCATGCCAAACTTTCTACATCTATTTAGACTGTGCTTTGAAATTCATTGTGTTTTTGTATATACACTATTTTTCACAAAAAAGAAAAAATAATCAATTGTGATGATAAAAAAAAAAATTCCTTCTAGCCTCCGATGCTCTGCAGCAGCTAGAAGGAAAAATCTGAGAGGATGGTATGTTAGCCCATGACAAACTCTGTGATCTGTCCGTAACTACTTGTTGAAGAGTGCTTTGAAAAAACTATTGTTTTCTCCTTTCTTTGTTTTGTATGTATGTTATACTATACAGTAAAAAAGCATTAAAAAAAAGATTAGAAACCAATAAATAAAAACCAAGAGTTCTCAAAGTACTGTAAGTTTGGTAACTTATTTAATATTTCTTGAGTATTAAATACTTTCAAATGCTTATTTCATTATGATGCTACTAAGCTTTTGACAAATCAAACAGTTCTTCACTTCTAAAGGCAAAACAAAAACTGAAGAAATAATAAGAAGCTTTGAAATGATTCCATTCAATATAAATTGCTGTAAACTTTATAAATTATTTAAAAAATAATTTAAGATTATGGGGACAAATGCACAACTATGTGGCAATATTGTGACCATGTGTTGTATACCATGTCCTGATTTGTCAATAAAGGTATTTGTCATGATCAGGTTCATGTGTCAGCTTGGCCAGGTGGTGGTACCTGTTTGTCTAGTTGGGCAAGTGCTGGCCTGTCTGTTGCTGTGAGGACATTTCATAGAATTAATGATCACGTCAGCTACATCCACAGCTGATTCCGTTTGTAATCAGCCAAGGGTAGTGTCTTCTTCAATGAGTGATGCTTAATCTAATCACTGGAAGCCTTTTAAGGAGGATTCAAAAGAGACAGTTTCTCTTCCTGCTTTGGCCGGTGAGCCTCTCCTGTGGAGTTCATTCAGACCCTCCATCCGAATTGGAATGTTGTTTTGAAAATGTTCACATTGTAATTTCAGTCATGTGTAGACAAGTTGTTAGGGTGAATTTTTCACTTCTCCAAAGAGAAGTTTCCTGTAATTTCTGGGATTAGAAATTTAGCTCACTTTGTGTTTTGAAAATATTTTAAAAGTTGTCTCTTTTACTGCCGGGCAAGCAAACACAGCCACATAGCATTTATTTATCAAGGTCATGACTCCCATTCACTTAATGGAATTGCGGTCCTTGCTTTTTTGGGAACTATAATAATGTTGCTTTTAGTATTTATAGGATTAATCTTACTCTGCAATATTTTAAAGTCGTTTTGGCTTATACCAATGTTAGAAGAAAGTAAATACTACATTAGGAGCTTGAAGGCATTTTTTCAAGTCAGGTGTCCACTACTTACTAACTGTGCAATGTGTGACAAATCATTTGAACTCTCAGAGGAAATGTAGGCCTGCTTATCAAATAAGATTAAAAAAAACCTTTGACTAGCTCTCCTGACTATAACCTCGATTAAAATAGATAATACATGAACAATTCTGCTCAAATCTGTAAACTATGTAACAATCTCAAAATAATTTCAATTCAAATTAGGACATTTTGAGTTTATTTGATGCCTGACAATAGTCTATTATTATCAAAATCTTGGTTGCTGTGCCAAAGTAATGTAAAATTTACATATTTATTAGAATTTTTTTTATCAGTTAATATAATCCCAAGAATTTGCTAGATGATTTAAGGGATTAAACGAACATGAACACACACACACACACACACACACACATATACACACACATGGTATGACAACTGCCATGAAACAATTTACAATCTATTTATAGGTTCAAGATGGACACTCATAATGTATAGAGTTTAACCAGAATCCCATATATTTAAGTGGTAATTTAAACTAAATGCTTATGGGATTTCAAAGCAGAGGTTATTTCTGTGGGTAGCAGAGCCTCTCTGGCAATGTTATAGCAATTTCTGAATAACAGTCAGGGTGGTTCAGGTTTGCTACTACTTGGGTTTCTCGACATACACCTGTCCTTTTTTCTTATTCTCTAGTGTCTGGACTCTAATGTCAGGGTTACTCCTGCCTAGAGCATCTTCTTTTTTCCAAAATGCTCTTTCTTATAAAGGTGACATGTTTCGCTTCCCCCTTTATTCTGCTCTCTCCTTGTAGGTCAGATCACCTGGGACCTCCCCCTACCACTCTAGACAAAACAGCTGTCCTGCCCTGCCTGCCCCAGCTCCATCTCTGGTCCTGCCCTCCTCCATTGCCTTCAAAGCACTTAACGCTCTATATGCTACATAGTATTCAAGCATTTGAGATAAGGAAACTTGATTCGCATTTTCAGATTGAGAAATGAGAAGCTGAAGAATTCAGCCACTTTTCCAAGGCTACATACTTGACTGTGGGGCCTGGACTTGAGCCCTTTCAGACAGACACCAGGTGTTTGTAATTTATCCAGCTTTCTAGCTGATGTCACAGGTACATGGGCCTGGTGTGTCCTACTCACACCCACATGCAGTGATTTTTTAGTTCACATGATATTTAAGCCAGGAAAGTCATATTTGAGCTAATAATTTATCAAATGGAGCCACGGTTAATATATTTTGCAAAATACCGGAAATGATCATGCATTAGTTTGCAAGCTGCCAGAATGCAATATACCAGAAGTGGAATGGCTTTTAAAAAGGGGCATTTAGTAAGTTACACGTTTATATTTCTAAGCCTATAAAAGTGTTCAAATAAGGCATCCAGAAAATACACCTTAATTCAAGGAAGGCTGTTGGGTCTGGAACAGCTCTTTCAGCTGGGAAATTACGTGGCTGGCATCTGCTGTTCCCTCGTTTCTGGGCTCTGTCGCTTTCAGCCTCTTTTCCTGTGGGGGTTCCTCATTTTGTTTCTCTGGGGCTGTCTTTCATCACTTGACTTCCCTTGGCTCTCTCCAGGTTCAGGCTTGCTGAACATCTCATGGTGATGTCTGCTGGGCTCTAAGCATCTCCAAACATCTGTGCCTCTGTTTTCCATGGGTTGGCATCTGTCAACCGTGCTGTGAAGTTTTTGTTGGCTGTGAGGCTTCTGTTGTTTCTGGTTTTCTCCAAAATCAAGACACACCTGGAATGGGTGGAGTCACATCTTCATCTAATCAAAAGTCACACCCAAGGAAATGTGTCATACTTCCAAGGAGATAATCTAATCAAAATATTTCAACCAACAGTATTGAATTAAGATGGAAAGAAATGGTTGCTCCCACAAGATTGGATCAAAATTAAAACATGGCTTTTCTAAGGTACATAATACTTTTAAGCCAGCACATTGATATATTGATGTACAATTATATATTAATAATAAATTATGATATTGTTCACATCATTTACTTTTAAATGCTTATCTTAAAAATCTTGAAAATAGAGGGTAAGCAGCTCCTCATAAATTTCATAAATGGAAAGTTGATCCTTTTAACTTTCATTTCATTGAAATGAAACCAAATATAACATTTGATGCAGATAATTTTCATTTCCTAAATTTCTTTAAACTTAGTTATCTATCCATTCATTATTCTTTCCTAATGCATACAAGCAAAAGTGTGAACCCACTACATTAAAACTTCTGTGAAATCAATCAACATTTTCAATTCAAAAATAAGCATAAACAAAGTTTCTTTTCTGTCTTTTAAAAGCAATTTTCTTTTTGTTGTTTTCTGTCTTTTATTCCACACTATCTTCAGCATATTACAAACTATCTCCTTAGAATTTTTCGTATTAAACCACATAAGAATATTAAGAAATAATAAGCAAATACTCCAAAGAATGACATCAACATCGAGATGTATGATAACATAGGCTCAGCTGGTAATTGGATCAGACAGAAAAGCATGGCTTTTGTTTTACAGAACTTGAACACACTGATGTAAAGTGAGGAGAAGAAGAAACGTCTAGAAGATATTCACATGGGTTTGTATGCATTTTCTTATATGTGTGCACAGTTTAGGAAAATGATCAATGTCTCGTGCCCCTGAAGTAATGACATATTCTTATATCAGGAAGGAAAACACAGCCAAAGAAGAGAAGGGATAGTAGATTCTCTGAATCCCTAAACCACTAGGTGATGCCTGGATTCACTTGTAAATCATCAGCCTGCCACAGCCTGAAGTTCAAAGACCGAACCTCTGTCTTCAGGCAAAAGGAGAAGGAAGGACCAGGAGAGGGGATGTTTTGAAGGAAAGATTTCATTTTAAGCACTGTATTAGAATGAGAAATATATAGTTGGTCTTAAGGCTAAAATAGAGTTATATAAATGCAGAGTTTTGTCTGGTGAGAGAAGATCTTAACATTTACTGAGAGCTGAGTTCAGGCATTTGCTTACAGAAGAAAAAGGTCAACCGAGAATATTTTGGGTCCCAGAAACTTGCCATCACAACTGGTAATGTTAGAGGAAAGATGCCAAGAAATTAACAAACAGTCTGATATCATCTCGTCATGATTAGATATAAACTAGTTAAGATTTACTGGAGATTAGGGAAAAGATACGAGGGGAACAAAGTATTAGCGAAAATTGTCAAGTGGCTTGCTTGTAAATCTACTTGAAAAATTGGGAATGTATTCTTTTTTTTAAGAAATGAGCTATAGTGGTACAAAAATAATCCTTCATTTATTTCCAAGTGTGGTCTCACTGGTATTGTGATTTCTTAATTGGTTAATCATAATAGCTCTATTGGCAATGGTGAGTTATCATCAATAATATAAGAATGATTAAATCACCATGAAAATTAAACTTTTGAATCACATCTCCACTGGGAAGAATGTACTTCATGAAATTGAGGTATCATCTCATAGAAAATAGAAACTTTAGTTAGGGGATAAAATTTGGCATAGATTAAATAGTTGTTTCAATAGATTTTTTTTTTTTTTTTGCTAACAAAATAATGCTTTAGCAGCTGAGAATGGCTGGCACCTATCAAGGGTTTTCACACCTAAAAATATGATGTAGCATGCTTCACAGGAAACAAAATGGACTCCACAACAAAGTACTAACCTTTCAGTAATTATTTAGTAGGACATTTTGGAATTCCAATAAGGATCAGCTTGTATTCAAATTTTTTATTTGGTTATATTTTTAGTGGTTCTTTCCCTTATTTGAAACAATATGATTCCCCTTGAAAAAAAGCATGTGGTAATGTTAGTGTTAGAATTCTTACCTAAATTCATGTGTGTAGAATATGGCAAAGAAGGAAAATGTCAACACTTGCTCCTTTTCAATTGCTTTAATATTCTAAAATGTCACATTTATAATGCATGCGTATTTCCTTGAGTTGGGTAATATAGTGATACTTGTCTTGTGGTCAGATATATTAAAGATTTTTATATACTTTGACTTTTTGATTTGGCTGTTTCACCAATTAGCTTGGTGACATAAAGCAAATAATTTAAACTTAGTTAAGTGTTTGAGCTTTCTTCTTCTCCTTGTCAGTTGTGAATATTATAATTATGGAAAGTATGGTGAAGAAGGAAAAATAAAACTCATAGGCATAATTTCAGGAAAGTAAATTTTGCCAGGTTGCTACAAGGTGGGGTAGAGAGGGGAACAGAGAGAGATACATGCTGAGTAATAATACAAAAATATGAAATGTGCGGGGGTAAAAAATGTTTTGCCATGCTGCAATATGCTGCATTTGAAACCTAAGTTTTGTAAACAAAGAGGAAAAGTGTGATTGGATTATAAATATGGCATAGACTCTTTTAAGTTAAAAATATCATATCTGATGGCGGTTACATCTTCAACTGTAGAATTGATTTCCTATATTTTCATCAAAAAGCTTTAAAACAAAGAAATTTGATTAGATTTCATGCCCTTCCTTGTCTTGTCTATTATATTCAGGCTAATTCTACCTGAGGCTTTGGTGATTTTGGTGAGTATTACTGGACATTCTTCCTGCTCTGATGAGAAAAAAACAAAACTCTTTGACATCTTTGATTTCTTTAAAATCTGACATCACTCTAGATATTAAAACTTTGCTAAAATTTTTTTGGAATATCTACACCAAAATTTTATACTTGTTCTCCAATAGCTGCCCCACTTCCATTTACGTAAGTTTCTTTATGTATGTTATATTGTAAGTAGCAGTGTTACATATTTTAAATGTACAGAAAAGTATGCGAATAATATAACTATTAACGATGTACACACAAATTAGATATAGCGTTTCATATGTTGCCATGTTCACGTCTGTTAACATTTTTAGACTTTCAGTGATGTTTATGATGTGCGTGAAGGAAATTCCAAACAGCAAAAGGTACAGACCATTTAATCACCATGGCACGACATGTACCTGTAACCCGCAGTCAGATTATCTAAGGTTGGGACCAGGGAGTAGCATGAGAATTGCTCATCAGGAAAATCTGTGAGGTAGGAGTGAAACATGAGAGAAGTAACAAGGATCTCCCTCAATGGACTCAAGAAAAGTTTAGTAACAACTTTATCAATAGGGAAAAGGTCTGGAGCGTATACTGTACCAATGACAAAATAGCTGGCATTTTGCAACCTGCTGGGATCCTTCAGGAAAAGGGAAAGACTTGTTCCCTCATAGGGTAGCTTTGTTCGGGTGAAGGCAGGGCAGCAGAGAAGAGGTATAGCTGGGAGCGATTAGCGGCCAACACTCACAGCAACTGAGGTTCTAGTGGTACTTTACAGGGCAGCTGGCTTCCCTGAGGGGAGGGAGAAGCTCAGGCATCTTAAATGCAAGGTCCTAGTTGGCACAGCATCACCTTCAGTACCTTCTTTTCATCTGAGACAACCACAGCCAGCTTAGATTTAAGAACAGGGGAAAATAGGCCCTGATTCTTATGTAATAAGTGATATCTACCTACTGAGAGGGATTATTGCAGCTATTTCAGCTCTTATAAAAATTGTTAAGTATAGTACATATTTTAAATGCTTTGTAAATAATCTATCTTTTTTTTAATTCACGTGTAAAAATAACACTGCACTGGCCCAGAGGGCCCTACCTACAAGGTAGCATTGGACTCTCTTTCCCACAGTGAACTTTGGCCAAACATCATCAGTTGAATTCGAGTGCTTCCTCTCTCTGTAGGACTGGGTGGAATAGTGGAGTCAAGTGTGTATAGTCATTATGGTCAAAGTTTGATTCTCACCTCTCCCCAAGATTCCCCAGTGTAATACCAAATACCATATCACACAGATGCATATGGTATTTAGCCCCTTTGGAACAAAGAGATTTCAGTTCCACTTCTAATCATACATATTCTAAAAGAGCCCCTGCCGGGGTAAGTGGAGGGATCAAGGGCATACCAATAAGCATGGTGCATTTACTTTCATTTTTTCATAGCATAGGGGCTGAATGTGGTTAGAATAAACAGAACTCCAATTGGTCCACTCAAAACCCCATGTCGGGTAGCCAGATCATCATTCTCGACACACTTGTTTCAGCTTTGATGACCCCTTGATTCACCAGCCACATACACATTACTTTCTGTTTGAAGACCCGGGGTATTCTTTTTGGTTGACTCAGGCTTGACTCATACGCAGCCATATTTTCCTATGAAGTACATCTTAATCTGGGGGTCTTTGCTTTCCCATTTTCATGATGTCACTTATATTTTGCCCAGTTTTAACATGAGAACTAGGGAAGTTTTCCAAGGAATTGGGGCTGACTGCAATATTTTATCTAGATATCTTGACTCAATTTCTCATTATCCAAATAGTCACCTTCACTGGTATTATATTCCTAATTTGAGCGAGTAAAAGCCAAATATTAGTCAATCCTTCATCTATTATTTCCCATTGGAATTTGCCCCAGGGTAATCTCCCCTAAAGGCCAAAGATCCCTCCTAATAGAACCCTCTGCAAAAGAAATCTGAGAACTTTCACTGTTGTGTACAAACAGATCTAAGATTAACATGATAGATTGCTAGAGTTGTTGAGACATATGCTTTTTTAGCTGTTGCAATTCTTCCTTGGTAAACAATATACTTTCTGCCCTCTTTTTGCCCTCTTTTTCACCAAGCTAGGTTGTCAAAGTTCTAACAATTTGCAAGGGGTTGACAGTAGCAGCCATGAAAATGAGTTGGGCAGGTTTCCCAATGTAAAATTTGTGATGGACTGACAGTCCAAGCTGCTGCCCCACTGAATCAACCACTGCTTTCAGATCTAGGATGCTCTTCTGGTGAACTGCTCCCAAGAAATAACTGAGCATTGCAGAGAGACTAAAACAGGCTCTTTAGGGTGAGATGTGGTTCTCCCCCTATAGACATCTTTGGCTAATGTCTCCCCATCAGCCTGATCAAACCTTACTAGAAATTGTGCTTCTGTCATACACTCTTCCCATTCATTTCTCCTCACTTTCCTTTCCTTTCCCATATATGTTAACCTTGCATTGTGATTGAAGACTCTATCTGCCTTCTCTTGCTCCCTTGTCTGATAGACCTTAGATCTTGTCTTGGCAACATCTTCTTAGAAACACACTAATGCTATTAGGTAAAGCTATATATTTTTCTTCTGAATATGAAGTAGAATGAGGATAAAAATATGGAGTTAGGATTTTGGAGCTATTGAGTAGAGTTTAATGTATCATTAACAAATGAACCCCCAGATCTCCATGTTGCAAAAAATAAAAGTGATATTATTGTTCATATAACGTGAATATGGGACTTCTTGGTTGGATGGTGTCTGCCAATGGATGGTTCAGAAACAGAGTGTCTTCCATCTTGGTACTTCTCCATATTACTCAATAGAACCACATGAAATTTCTGAGTCAACAGTTCTCAAAATCTTTGTATCAACCAAGTTCAGCTGAAAAGTCAGATCTATTCTAAAAGATGATAAAGCATTGAGAATTATACATGGGAGGTTTTAGGTGGTAAGACTGCAAGTACTGACTTAAACTCTAGCTTTGTTTATTGGCCTGAAGTCAGTCATTTAACCAATTCGAACTGGAGGAAGGTTGGTTTATGCAGTCTAATTAAATGTGCAGTTAGAGTAAAGAGATTTGGTTCATCAGACATCAGTAGAAGCCACAGTTTGTTAACAAATACCATCTCATTCTTCTTCCCACTTTCAGTGGTTGCACCTAATTCCTGCATGTGAACATGAATCAAAGGTATTGAGGGATGCGAATCCTTGGCATCAGTCCCAGTTATGGAACATCCAAATACAATGATCTAAAAACTAAAGATGGGTGGGCCACAGTGGCTCAGCAGGCAGAGTTCTTGCCTGCACGCCAGAGACCTGGGTTCGATTTCCGGTGCCTGCCCATGCCAAAAAAAAAAAAAAAAAAAAAACCCCAAAAAACCTTAAGAGTTCAATTATGTGCCCTCCTGTCCTTGCCCATATAATCCCAACATAGAATGTTGAATCAGGGACATCATATTTGAACTGAAAACTTTTATGTTTTTATTTCCTGGCTTCATAGTTTTTCTCTCATATGCTTGTACCTACCTTGTATATATTATTATTAGAAATAGTAGCACTAGGTGAGAAGGCCCCACTGAGATGTACATGACAGGGTGAAAATTACTAAGCCTTTATACAACGAACACCATTGAAACATGTCCCATACGTTTTGAGATATAGAGGCCATCAGATTTTCCAATATTTAAAGGCTGTAAATTACAGAACTATCTCTATTCACTTTGTTTTACATGCAAAATGGCTAATTCTTTCCTGAATTCCTCTTTTCTTGTATCCCCTTGCTAAAAGCCAAGAGTAAAAGCCAAAAACCATATTGTTCTGAATCTTTGCAGCCTCTTTCCCTAGATACAGTAAGCAATCAATGGAGAAATCTTACATGCCAAATAGGAATAATTATTTTAATGTCTTTATTCAGAAACAGCTAATTAGTTTTTAAGTTCAAGAAAAAGAGACAATACATTATATTTTGATATTGTATCTTATTATAATAATGATGTTGTTCAGGGATGTGTACATAATTAGAATAAGTTAGTTTTTGGGGTAATGTGCTTGGAAGAACATGAATCTGAACAACCACTGGAGGATATATAGCCCTGTGAGAGAGAATTAGCTGTATTTTTTATATAGCACAAGTCTTACAGTCAGTAGTATGAACTGATGGAGTATTTTTCATAATCCAGTTTTGCACAGAGCATTAAAAACATTTTGTAGAAAATCATTTTAACTTATCATTTTATTTTTTTCTTTTGGTTGATCAGAATCTGTTTATTACTGAATACCTCAAGTAAGAGTAAGCATTAGCAATAATTTAGCTGCAAAATCACAATCTGACTTTAAAGGTATGGCCAAAAATTAATGTCTTTTAGAATCTCAAACTACTTTCCTCCCAATTTCCCCAACAAGTGTTAGCAAGCAATAAAAGTAACTGAACTTTTCCACTTATTATATACTAGAAGACGCTAGATTCATAATAAATCATTTCCTATGTATCAGAATATTTTATTTCTGCCACTGAAGACATTATTTTAATGTTTTGTGAGAGTGAACTAGCTTATTATACTAACTCAGAATTAATCAAGCCCTACAGGACTTCTGCCCCTATCTGATTTACCTGTGTGACTTACCTCTTGTCAACTAAACATGCACACACGCACACCCTTCTTTGAAGAGTTGGGAAATAAGCACTGGCATGATTAGATACTTTTTCAGAATTGCATTGCATTGCTTTTTTGATATTTTATTGCCTTGTTTTCAGTGTGTTCAGGTTTGGTTATTGTGTTCTGGGTCACAGTCATCAAATAAATGTTGTAATGATAGAAAAATTTAATGTGTTTAAAGTCAAAGTGAACCACATTTGAATTCTTTAATGTAATATATCTGCCTAAAAGTAAGCTGATTAGGAAACATTTAAAATGAGAATAATTTTTTATAGTCTATATCTACTTTACGTTTGATAGGTAATGTTCTAGTTTGCTAATTGCCAGAATGCAACACACCAGAGATGGATTGGCTTTCAATAAAAGGGGATTTATTTAGTTAATGTATAGTTCTTCACAGGAAAGGCAACTAACTTACAACTGAGGTTCTTTCTTATGTGGGAAGGCATGGAAAGGCACAGGGTGATCTCTGCTGGCCTTCTCTCCAGGCCTCTGAGTTCCAACAACTTTCCCCAGGGCTATTTCTTTCTGCATCTCCAAAGGCCTGGGCTGAGTTGCGAGTGCTGAAATGAGGTATGCTGAGCTGCTTGGGCTGTGCTACGTTGAGCTCTCTCATTTAAGCACCAGCCAATTAAATCAAACATCATTCATTGCAGCAGGCACACCTCCTAGCTGACTGCAGATGTAATCAGCAACAGATGAGGTTCATGTACCATTGGCTCATGTCCACAGCAAGAGAACTGGGCACCTTCACCTGGCCAAGTTGACAACTGAATCTAACTACCACAGGTAACATCAAATATATTGAAAAATTAAAAAAAAAACTTAAAAGTATCTACAGAAATCTTTAATGTTAAAATTTGGCCAATCTCTTTTTAAAGTCTTCTTCAGACCTGTAAGAGTCCAAAAAGCAATTATTGAGTGACCATTTTATACAGGTCTTTATGTTCACTCATATTTTTTGTTATTACATAAAGTC